>PVJH01010498.1:0-73354 GCA_004026705.1 Nesogale talazaci
TGCCTGGTAAAGTAGAAGGGCAGCATACAAGAGGAAGCTCCTCAGCACGACGGAACGGCACCGTGACTGCCACAGTGAGCCCAGACCCCAGACTATCTGTGAGGGCGGGGCAGGATCGGCCGCCGGCTTCCTCCAACTGTGCACAGAGTTGCTATGACTCAACCAACTATCTCGATGGCAACAATAACAATAAAGAAAACGATGGGATACAAGAATGTACTAAGGCCCCACGGCGGATTGTGTGACACTGCGCTAAGCTGTCTTCCCTGGAGTATCCTTCCCATGTGTTCCTCTGCATCACGAAATTACTCAACAAAAGAAAACGCCTGCACGAGAAATCCATACAACCCTACATAGGAAGGGAAAAATCTAAAATTTGCTGAGCTTAAAATCCAGACTCACCAATAATTTTACAAACCTCTGACTTACCTAGAGTCTGAAATTGACCTTCTAACCACCACTGTCCTACAATAAAAAAATTGGTTTTAGAATTTCACCTATTGTGGCTACAGTATGGTTTGGTTAATGGGTATGACTTCCAAGAAAGTAATCTATTTTAGGGTGACATACTACAGATATAAGATCGAGCTGAGCGCCAGTCCACGGACTTGGGAGTTCAAATCCAGCGGCTACTCTCAGGAGCAGCGCTTGCCAGCTCCCAAGACCACCAGAGGCCAGTGATGGCCAAAAAAAAAAAGAAAAGAAAAAAAATGATAGAATTTTAGTGTGGCAAAGGCATCTGAAAATGTATCAAACAAATATTTATTGAAGCTGTATGATGTGTCAGGATCAATGAGGTCTAAATTATATATATAATTTAGGGTATATATATTAATATATATTAAGGTATATATTAATTTAGATTTATATTTATAATTTATATATTAATTAATATATATTAATTAATATATATACCAATCCTTTATTAGAATACATTTTCCCACCAGAGTGTAGTACGGATAGAAATAAAGTAAGATGATGATACTCAGACTACCAGGCAGATGATAGATATTTGAAGAGTCTGGCCATTTAAAAAAAATTGAAGTAGTATTTAAATTTTCCACACAAATGTTCAGCTTTCTTATTTCTTCATAATTGTCAGAAATCCTCCTAGTCGTCCGTTCATTTTGACACAAGGAGTCCCTCCCATATATGTTCTCAGGCTTTAAAGACTGAGGGGAGCAAGCTGCTCTTCTGCTTCATCTGCGGAGCAGCTAGAAAGTATAAGATATGAAGAAGCAATAACAATTTGTAAATTATTGGAAGTTCATGGGGGAGGAGAAGAGGGGAGGGGAAACATGGGGAGTGGGAATTAAAAAAATAAAGAACTAGAGGAAAGAGGGGAAGAGGAGCTTATGCTGGAGGAGTTGAAGTAGATAATGTAGATGAATGTGGCAACATGTGTACAAATATGCTTAATATGAATGATGTATTGAATGTTGCAAGAGCCCCCAGTAAAATCTATACTAAAAAAAAAACAGGAAAAAAAGAAAGTGTGTGCCAATGATCAGCATTTATATGACACCATTAAGGCCACACACAGGAGCTCAATAGAAAAGCACAGGTGCTGTGACTTTCCGAGCTCTGGATGTTGTCTGATGACAGAGTCAGCTCCAACTCACAGCAAGCCTACGCACATGCCTGTTTCTTTGCCATCCTCACCATGATTGCTACTTAAGTCTGTGTCAACAGACACTGTATCAGTCCATCCCACAGAAGATCTGCTTCTTTCCTGACCCACTACTTTGCCAAGCCTGAGGCGCTTCTCTGAGGTCTGGTTCCTCTGGATACATGCTCAACGTATGCAATGGGAATCCTTGTCCCTCTCACTGATTTTATCAGCTGACTCACATGCAGCTGACTTTATACATGTACATCATCAATCTGGTTTCCTGGGCAGCATGAGTTTTACATTACTGCTTTAGAGTCATTCACAAGGGTTGGGGTGAACCGTGCACCCAGTGTGTGGGAACGCTCAGTCTCAATGACCGCTATCTTTGACTCCACAATATATGCGTCAACCATGTTTTTTAAAGTTTGATAGAAACGTATGAGGAAATTGAATGAATTGGTCCCAGTTTTTTAAAAAAAGGAATTGAAGAATTATGTATCTTATCTTTAAATACTTAAACAACTAAAAAATTCCATGAAGTGAATTCCTCCTTTACCAGCCATCTATAGAAAATGAGTTTACAACTATAGTCTTTTAGTATTAATAATTATATGTGCATGTATATGCATAAATTACATGTAAACATATATGATATGTATATATACTTATGTGCCTATCTATGGTAATTGGGGAGGTGACATTTCTTTTCATAGATATAATCAAATTGAGTCCTGTGTATTTCATCTGGTGAGATCAACATGTATAGTAAGCTTTTATTTCTTTTTCTGCACAAAAGTATTTACAATGAATAAGCCACTTGTTTTGTTACTCATGTGGTCCTAGGCTTCATTTATATCACCACTGCCATATTTTCTAAGTAATGATCTAAATACATATATTCTTTGTTTCCAATGTTTACAATACAATAAGTATTGATGCATCTTCATTATATAGATGCTTCATCAATTTCAGAATTCAGAAGTTAGTAAGAATCCTCAACATCTTCAGTTTGGGCACAAATTTGAAAAATAATTGTTTTAACCCATCTTTCTTGCAGATCTGTGGACATAATGCTATCATTGATGGTACTGCAGTTGAGTATAACTATTGAAACTAATACTTTTGAGGGTGAATATGAGGCCATTTCAACTTGCAATTCTTGGTCTTTTGGACCTATTCAAAAAGGGCAATAACAGTCCAAATATCGACTGAAGTTTTCAATTTCAGTTTTGACTACTCCAAAATTTTCTTGGTTAATATTTAGTGATTTTCCGGTCCTGATGGTTAAAGAAAGTTTGCAGCCATTTCTTCTCATTTTGAGTCAAGTGCTGAAACCTTTGACCCACCTACCTTCATAAAATCGAGTGTACATTGAGGAACTCAAGCAATATCAGTGTCTCCTCATTTGAGGAGTTCATCTTCTGTCATCATCATCATCATCATATACAACAGTGCTCTGCTGCTATTCCTGATGTTTTCAGTGTCTTTTGTTGTTGCTATTGGTTTGTCTTTTATGTAAAGTAAATACGCAGATGATTCTTCCACAGCTTTCTCCAGAACTCCGTCCAAACCTGTCTGTCTACCCTTGGTGCCTCTTGCTAGTTTCGGAAATACTGCTAGCATATCTTCCAATATCAAAGTCACATGCAAGCCATCAAAATATAACCAAATGACAGGCAAGTAGTGAAACGATGATACTTATAGCCAAAACCATTGGTCCAGCCAATGGGAAAGTGCTAATTCTCCTGACATGCTTAGTAAATGCGTCAATTTACACCCAAACCTCTGCACATATAATGTATCAGGATATAGCAAGACTCAAATTTCTTGCATGTAATGATTTACATAACTAATAAGATGCTACTTGAATGACTAATAATACACTGTAGACAGAATCAGCAAGAAAGACTCACATAGGGGAGCATGATTTAGACCTGTATAAAAATACAATGTACTTTTATTCCGAATTATGAAAATTAGTAAATAAAACCAGATTCTACCTCCAGATTCAGATGCTCAATAACAAATGAAAACAAAATAAAATTAAACAAAGGGAAGTGACGACAACCACAGATAAGATAGAATTTTTAGAATAAGAAGGCAATATACACTAGTATGAAAAAAAGAAATGGGAATAAAGAAAACCAAAATTAAAGTGAAAGGGGAAGTTAATGACTCAGAGTCTAGACTGAGCATCATTGGACAAATGCCACTGGGGTCAGGAGAATAGTACATCTAAAATTAATTTTAACTCCAGGTGTACAGATGCCAGGCACCATGATATTAATATTGGCAAAAGAGGGAAAAGTTGGTTGTATCATACAAATGAGGTTCATGGTTGGTCTTCTAAGTAGCAGAAGAAGGATAACAAATCGTTTTCAACTTATCAAAGTCAGTGATAGCAATGGATACTTTCAGCACTAGTTGATGGTGCTCTTACAATCAAGCAACAGATGTCTCTTTTGAGTGGTGGGTGGTGTCAGGAGAAACAGTGGCCTAGTTTCCCTACACAAAAAAGGGGTCTTCCACTCATTTGGGAAATGATGTCTCTGTCTGTGGAATTTGGGGATTGGGAGACTTTTAAGGACTATAAAAAGACATTTTAAATCTCCACAATTATTATTGGGGAAAATTGTTATGAGTCTTCCCTACTAGGGCTAAAGTATATTAGCTGAACACATCTGACTCTGTAGACAACCAAAGCATGAACCTTGTAGCAGAAGGAAGGAGGAACACAGATAGTGGAGGCACACTGAATTTACTTTTACCTGTGAGTATATTAAAAAAAAAACTATGAAAATATATAATCTGTCACCATAGGTCCTTGGTTTTTAAGATTTTACCAGTTGCGTATTATTCTCTTTTGATTCAATGTAATCTTTTATCAGGAAGCTTACTTATGGAAAAACCTTCAAATTTAACATAAAACCTAATTCTTTTGCTCCTTTTGAAGCTTAGAAATCTGGATCCTTATTAGAGTGCATTTTTACAAAGAGATAAACATTTTAAAAAATAAGCATGAATGGGATTCTGGATAAAATGCTTCCATTTGTCCTAGAAAATAGCTTTTACCAGAGAAAATGGCACAAATTCATCATACAGAAGGAAAAAAAATGTCATTTTCAAAGCCCATTTCCAAGATCAAAATGAAGAAGTTTTAATACAAAATATTAGCTTTTTAACTATTCAAAACCTCCAACTTTTTAAAATACAAACTTTATTTCAGCCCTTTTGAAAACATAAGTAATTAATTTCTCTTATTAAAGGAGAATTTGCCAGGCCTATTTTGAATCTCTATGCAGGAAGAATACATAAAAGTGACTGAAAATCAGTGCTCACTCTGGACACTGGGTTGAGCAACAGTTTTATCAGAATGTTTTAATGATCTTAGCTAAGTACCAAATGCAAATTACTAACTTCATGAATAAACTCTCATGTCAGTACCGCTAATGTTTGTCTCCCTCACGAGAAATGCAATTCAACATGCCGTGACATACAGCCAGCTACTCAAAGGGCGTCTGTCACAAGGGAGTAAGTACCAAAATCAACAATTTGCATAGTGAACAAGGTTTATATTGTGGCAACTCATGTCGCCTTGTACCAAACAATAGGATGAACACTCCCTTATGGCCTCGACTAAGTACTAGACATGTGGCCTTAGAAAAAGAAATCCCTTCTCAGTCCCCTTTTCCCCAGTGGTGCCTTGTTAGTTCACAGCAAGGGTTTGACTTCATGCCCTTGTCTCTGTCTGTGAGGAAGTCCAGTTCAATTCAATTTGCATCTCTCTGCCTTTGAGTAACGAAACAACATCCCTTTGAGCAGGCCCCATGATAATGCAGAGCAGATGGACAGAGTTTTGTCTAATTAGATTCTGGGAGGCCTGTTTGCTATCGGAAATGTGCATGTATTTGCTTATTTCACACTTATTCTGGTAACAACAGCTTAGTAAAGACTAGATAGAAAGGAACACAGGGATAAGCCTCACTAAAAAGCTACTTAATCCAAATCAATAATTTTAATTCAATTACAATATATCTGCTTAGGGACTGGATTGCATATTACTTTCCTTAAAAATATATCAAACAATTTTCCTCTTCCTCCTTTCCTTCCTCACTCTATTCTATTTTTCCTCTCTCCCTTTCTTGCCTCCTCTTCCTTCTGTCTTTTCTTCCTTTCTCCATATTTCCCTCCTTCCATCCATTCCCTTTTTTTCTCTTTCTCTCTCAAAGATTGTTGGTGAGATAGAATCAAGATCTGCAGTGCTTATAGAGTAGTTTTAAAATCTACTCAAGCAATTGACTTTGATAAGAGAGACTCTTTGAGTCCTAGTCTTTCTGCTGTAAGATTTCTCACAGAGTTATTATAAAACGTGTCCTCATGTTTACATTTTATACATCCATTCTAGTGATATCTCTTTAAGCTTCATCATTATCACTTACTATAGGTTCTGTTTGGTCTATCTGTTCACTCTGTTCCTTAAGAAGTAGAGAACTGTCAATAAGATGATAACGAGGCAGGGGCAGTTTCAGCCGTGGCTTTCAGAAAGAGGATTTTAAGTTTTCTTAGCCTTGACCTTTCACGTTGTTGTTGTAGTTAACATTGAATCAATTGGAGTCACAGTGGCTTCATGTGTCCAGAGACTTTTCAAGGACCTGCCTTTTGAGCAGTACCTTTCCAGGTCTCTCTTATGTGGTGGGTTGCTAGCCAACAGGTCAGCTGTTCCAAGACAACAACCAATCTGTCAAAGAAAGTCCACGTTTTCTGCTCGCTCCCTTCTGGTGTTATTCTCCGATCCCCCCATGGGCAGTTCTATAAGCTCAGTATGACTTGAAACCGACTCAAGGGCAGTGAATTTAAGATCTTTAACTACTCAATGAAAGCCTTATCATCTCTACAAATTGTATACTTTAAAATGAAATAAAATAATTCTAAATATAAAAATAAAACAGGTTATGAGCATGAATATGAATATGAACATCACCATAAATATAGACTTTATTGAAACCCTGCAAAAGAATGGCTCAAGCCTACGCAGCTGCCTTAAAGATTACAGCTCAGGAAAACTTATGAGACAGTTGTATTTTTTGACATGGAATCACTAGAAGTTAACATTGACTTGATGTCACCACACCACACCCCCCATAGAAACTTTAAGTGATTAGAAGAAGAGACTTTCCTAGACTACAACTCACCAGATGGTTAGTGCGCCACTTTATGTGTCTACGAATAAATGATATGTGGTATTGAGGAATTACATTGGAGAATACAGACTTTTTCTTTAGATTATGGTTATTACATCATGAAAGGATACCTGTTTCATAAATATCTAGAGGCCTGTCATGTAAATATCATTTTTCTAAGTCTATGTGTATTTCTTAAGCCAATTGACTCTCAAACAATAATCAGATTTCAGTTGTCAAATGCTGACTCATCTCTCCTTTCCATTGGCTATTTCAAGACAGCCATAAGTAACTGACTCAGTTCCACAGCAAGAAACCAGTACAATCTCTGAGATATAGATGCTTAAGACTGGTGGAGAAAATCAAATATTCTTTATCTATACTCAAAGATGAAAGGTCCCATCAGTTAGACTAAGGGTCTGGGATAGGAACCAAAATAAGGAAAGGTGGAGGGTAATCACTGGTCCCACTTCAAAGTGAAGAGGAGCAGAAGGTACCGCATCCTTGATTTCTCCATCTGACATGGCCCACACTCCTAAGGAGGACAACTCAATTTCAGCATACACCAACATGAATTGATTGAGTGTGCTTCCTCTTCTTAAAGCCTGGTTTGTTTTCAATCTTCCATATCTCAGTAAATGACATATGAATTTTACCTCACACAAACCAGAAACCTTGCCAGCTTCCATTCTATGCCTCACTCTCTCTCAAACACACACACACACACACACACACACACACACACACACACACACACACTCTAGAGATGTCTGTTGTTTTTAATTTCCTGAGTAGCTTCTGGTTCTGTTCCCTTTTCTTCATGTCTTCCACCAGAACCAGAGAGGACCTCATTTCATCTACCTTCTGAAAGAACACAAAATCCTGGTTACCTTCCTCAGGATAGCCACCCCCAAGTCAACCCACAAAATCAGTCATTTCTAGAACTGCAACCCCTCAATGGCTCTCCTCCGGATGAGAAATGTCACCTTAGGTCTCTGCTATCATCCCAAATGCTCTTTTCAGACAATCTTGCTTCATCTTTTCCTTCAGTCCGTGAGGATCCTATATCTCCAAATCACTTATCATTGACTAGAGTGTTTCTATTTGGGGCTTTCTATGCCTACAAACATGATTCTCTCATCTGTAACATTCTTTTACGCTTAGCCTATTGTTTTTCAATATATACCTCAATCATGTTTTTTTCTGTGCTAAATTTTCTGACCCATTCTCCAGCACTTCCTTGCTCCCAGTTTTGAGTTTACCATATTGTGTCCTAATTGTCTTATAAGTGCTCTTTCCAACAGGATCTGAGCACCCAAAGAGTGGAGACTCAGCTGTACTTTGGGATCATAGTTAAATGAATATTATATAGAAAAAAATCAATGTTTGAGAGTCAATGAATAAATGATCATAAGGAAGAGTGGGCTAAAGTCATATTTGGTGATACTTTGAGGCAGTGTTCTCAACCTTCCTAATGCCGAGATCCTTTAATATAGTTTCTCATGTTGTGGTGATGCCTAATACTTCACAACTGTAATTTTGCTACTGTTATGAATCAAAATTCAAATATCTCAGATGTAGAATGCATTTTCATTGTTAAAAATTGAACATATTTAAAGCATAGTGATTCATCACAAAAACATTATGTCATTATAGATGAGGAAATATTTATTTCTAATGACAAATAAATGAAATTTTGTCTTAAAGGATGGTTTAGTATGGGTAACATTTGTGGGAATATCTGTATGTGGACGGACCCACTTGGAGATGTATAGAGGAGTGATGTCTCAGTTCCTAAGACCATGGGAAGTATGTGCTTTCTGATGGTCTTATTCAACAACCCCTGTGAAAGGGTTGTTGGACCCCCAAAGGTGTCACAACATACAGATTGAGAACTATTGTTCTACATGGAAGTGTTACCAAACCTACTATTATTTTTTGTGTGCAGTGTTTCTGCAGAAATGTATTCATTATCACAAAAATATCAAAACCTTATAACAGCAACAAACTTTGAAAGCTGAGCTTGCATGTGTCAATATTCTTATAAGGTTAAACTCTACAAATTTACTCTTCAAATATTTTATTTCATGCCAAACAGAACTATCACTACTACAGAATCACAATGATACTTTGAATCACATGATTTCTTTCACTAGCACAGGCCACAAGCACTAGCTGTTGTGTTTAACTCTGATGATCAGTCTTTTGTTGTTGTTTCCTTGCATTGTTTAAGAGTATATTTATGTCTTAAATGAGTAAAGGACCAGACAAAGGCAAAGATGTATCATTCAGATGAGAAAGACCATGAGCAGGTGGTTGAAATTAGAGTCCAAGGGTTTGTGGATATAGAGAGCTTGAAAAAGACCTTGGTAAATCAAAGAAAGCTGTTATAAATGCATGGCTGGCAGCAGATCAATCCATCCTTGAGGGAACTGGGCCATGATTAGACAGAAACAGTGTGTTAGATAGATGAATTCACAGGATTGACCCAGGGGCTTTCCCAAGACAGTCAGGCCAACACATGACTATGCAACCTATAGGGAAATTGTCTCCCTCAAGGACATTACCAGACAAGGATCTCCCAGTGAGACTTCCCCTCCCTGGGCTGGTCAGGTTGGCAGAGATACCTTCTGATGCACTCCTTCTGAAGGCAAAATTATTCACATCCATGGCAAGTGGACAAAGGGATTCAGTGGATCCTTAATCCACAAGGGGACTCTCGAGATGGATGTTGGGTTTTCAATGTCACCCATGTTGTAATCGTTAGGTGCCAACAAGTCAGTTCTGACCATAGCGACTTTAAGCACAACAGAACTAAACACTGCAAGATCCTGCATCATCCTCACAATTGTTTCTATACTTGAGTCTGTTGTTGAAACCACTCTATCAGTTCATCTCCCGAGGGCCTTCTTCTTCATTGCCCCTCTACTTAGCCTTCTCCAGGGACTTGTGTCTCTTGCAAACATTTCCAAATTATGTAATAGGAAATCTGTCTCTATCTTTGCTTCCAAGCAATCCTCTGGCTTTACTTCTTCCAATACAGATTGGTTTGTCCTTTTAGCAGACAATAGTACTTTCAATATACTTCTCCAGCACCACAATTAAGATGCATCTATTCTTTTATCATCTTCCTTATGCAACGCCCAATTTTGACATTCTTATGAGCCAATTGAAAATGCCATGTCATGTCAAGAGCAACATCCTTGCTCTTCAATACTGAAAAAAGGTCTTGTGCCGCAAATTTACCTAAAATGATATATATATTTTTTGATTTCTTGACTATGCTGCTTCGAAGGACATTGATTGAGGATTGAAAATTTCAACCTTTTCTCCATTTAACATGATGCTGCCTATTGGCTGAATTGTGAAGATTATTAATCCATATTGAAGGCTGTCATAATTGATCTTCATTAGCTATGGCTTCAAGTCTTCCTGAGTCGTTGCATTGAATATAGCCAACCCTAATGATGCCACTCTAACTAGCATCAAGTCCCATGAATATAAGTTTGTCTGTCATCAATTATTATATGACTCACATCAATGTTTTCTGCATTGAGAATGTGAGATATTCTTCTTGACATTCAAAACTAGTCATAATATATAGTCACACTTTTTAATCTTGACCTAATGTAAAGATTTCCTCAAAATTCCATTAATAGTCAAATTCTTCCCCTCCATTTTCATTGGTCTTGAATTGATAAAGAACATTACTATTTCAGTATTGTGGCGGTCATGTGCTTCTGTTAATTTCATTATTGAGATGTAAGGGTGGAGTCTAGCCTGTTAATCTGGAGATAGTCATTGAGTAGCCAATGAGGTCTCTGTATGGGCATGGCTTTCTCCTGAGACTTCTGGGAAATCTCATGATATTACCCTCGTGGAGATGAGAAGCTATCTCCACAGTTGTTGGGAGTCTCAAAGACAACAAACTATGGACAAGACAATACAGTAGTGTCTGAGGAGCTGAGAGAGACGGAGGAGAGGTACATGGCCTTGCCCTGATGGAACCAGACCACTGAACCTGGAGAAGCCACATGGAGATCCCTGCCAGCACTGAGTTGCTTCTACCATCACTGTATGCTGTTGATGGACCCTGAGCCCTGGAAGCGAGGAGCCATGGGGAGACCTTCACCAGTGCCAGGACCCTACAACCACTGGCCTGTGACTTTGTGAATCGGAAGGAAACTTCATAGACTGGTATCAGTCTATATAGGCTAATATCACACATATGACTTTGAACTGGACTGGAGTGGCATGCTTTCTTAAAGTCCTATTCCTCTTATATACAAACTGTACCCTTATATCCATATGCATGTCTATGAATTGTTTCTCTAGTTTACCCTGACTAACACAAATATCAAATCAGCTACATTAAATCATCATTTGGATCCCAATCGTATCTATCACATATAGATAAGATTTTTATGGTTACTGCAATTCGACTTTTGTCAATCTTGTGCATACTGAAGCACCCTGTCCAATTTCCTTCATTCATATGTCAAATATCTTAAACATTACCTTTCTTGTAGCATTACTCATCTAAATAATTGTCTTGTACCTATCAGTGCTCCAATATATGAAAATAATAACCTAAAATATTTGTGGTATTTTCATTTGCTCAGAGAGCTCTTGATTAAGGAAAATTACTTGCATTAGCTGATTCTTTGCTTCTCACCTGAACTTTCTCCCCATGACAATATCCCTTTAGCCAACAAATACAGCACTATTTTGGTTTTCAGAGTAATTATTAAAATTTTGTGTAATTGATTTACCCTTCCTAGCCTTTTCTCCATCCAATTTTTATAAAATCATAGTGCCAAATTAATTTGACTTCAGAACATTAACAAATAAGCTACAAACTCCCTGGCCTAACATTTAATTTTCTCTTTGAAGTATTTTATTTAATAACTCAGTAACATGGGATTACTATAAGTAGAAACTGATAAAAGGGTACCCAACAGCGAAAACACTATTGGGTGGGTCCTCTAAAAGGTTCATGAAAAAAATTGAATTAAAGGATAATGAAAATTCACATGGATTTAAAAAAATATATTTTGCAGTTAGGTGACATCAAGCTGGTTCCTGTCCAATGATGTATGAAGGCTACAATTTATGTACATCTTCACCAATCATTTTCTTTCTTTTATTTAAATTAGCCATATTATATGGATTTACTGTGGTTGTTGACTGTAGTTTTGCTTTGAGTTTTCCTACTGGCTAGGCAGTTGAATAAGTCTACCTGTCAATCTGCTTCACTCTCTCCTGTTCTCATCAGCCCAGTTCCTTTGCTCTGGCTCAGGAGGTCTCCTTTCCTCTGTCCCAGGGTCTTCAATGCAGCAGCCTCTGGTGCCTGTGGTCTAGACCTCCACATCTTCAGGTGGGTCCTTAATTATGCTCTGTTAAGAATTATTGAAAAGAATTATCTTCTCCCTTGACCATCCCAGGAATTCTCTCTCTTGCTATTTCTGAGATAACTCTCTTTTAGCCAGGGGAAAGGAAACTACAGTATATGACTCGCCCTATTAGTGTTTCTCACATTCTATTTGCATACATAATCATTTGGCCAGAGTCACAGTGACATAGTTAAAAGAGCCATATTAAGAGATTGCACAGTTCTACAAATGTTCACTCAAATAATTTACTCATATTGTAATTGAGTTTCTCATTTGCTTACTATTAAATTGTAAGAGGTCACAAAAAGATAGTCACTAGTCCTTTATATATATGGTTTTTCATATTTTCTCTTTTTATGTGTGTGGTAAGTACATAATCTGGTGTCAATTTTGGGGATTTGCGAGGCTTAAGAATGAAGGGGTGAAGTCTAGTCTGTCAATCAGATCATAGCCAATGAAGCCTCTGTGTGGGCATGGCCTTCTCCATAGAATTCTGGGATTCCTGGATTTCCTCTTTGGAAGCAGGCGAGACTCTCTCAGATCACTCCCTTGGAGACACTCTACTGACAAGACTCCTGGTTTTATGTACAAGTTGCTAGACCTACCTTGACCTACCTTGACCTACCACATAGACCTACCTTGATGCACCCAGACCTCTGAGCTAGAGAAACCATGTAGAGACCCCCCACCAGTGCTGAGATGCTTACAACACTCCTGGATGCTCAAGACTTCCAACCTACTGGCCTAAGGTTTTCCTGCATTCGACTTCATTACATGTGTTTTGTGTTTCAAGAAGATTTTATATATTGGTATCAGACATATGGGCTAATAATGAATTTTTGGACTTGTAGCAGTCATGTGCTTATGTCAATTTCATGATTGAGATGTAGGGGTGGAGTCTAGCCTGTTAATCTGGAGCTAGCCATTGAGTAGCCAATGAGATCTCTGTGTGGATATGGCTTTCTCCTGAGATTTCTGGGAAATCTTGCGGTATTTCCCTTGTGAAGAAGAGAAGCTATCTCCCCAGTTGTTGGCAATCAATCTCTGAGATGACGAACTTCAGACAAGACATGATGGCAGCATCCAAGGAGCTGAAGGAGCTGGAGGAGAAGCCACCTGGTCTTGCTCTGATGGAACCAGACCTCTGAAGTTGAAGGAGCCACGTGGAGATCCCTGCTAGTGCTGAGTTGCTTCTACCATCACTGGATGCTGTTGATGGACCCTGAGCCCTAGAAGTGAGGAACTATGGGGAGACCCCCACCAGCGCTGGGACTCTGCAACCACTGGCCTGTGACTTCGTGAGTCAGAAGGAGACTTTATAGACTGGTATCAGGCATATGGGCTAATATCGGACTTATGACTTTGAACTGGACTAGGTTGGGATGCTTTCTCAATGGTCCATTCCTCTTATATATAAACCTTATCCTTATATCCATATGTGTCAATGAATTTGTTTCTCTAGTCCACCCAGACTAACACAGGACTTGATCTGGGATGGGCTGGGACATTTTTTCAACATTCAATAGCTATTTTTAAATATAAACCTCTTTTTTATATACATATGAGTGTTTGTGAACTTGTTTCTCCAGTCTCCCCAGACTAACACAATGTGGGTTTGTTATCCTTTCACTGTGAGGATAGTGTTCTCTGAAGTCCAAGAAAAAGCTTTCTTCACCTTATCAATTGATATTTTTCTCATAATGAAGGCCATTTAAAAATACCTTTTTAAAAACATAAACTATTATTTTCTTCAATGAATATTAGACTTTTCCCAAGAAATTATTATTTTTATTTATTATTAACTATGAGTTAATACATCTATCATATCATTCATGTTCCATCATGTCAAGCTGAATTATACAATAACTACTTCAATTTCCAAACATTCTTTTTCTTCTTGAACTCCTTGACATTGTCCTTCTTTTAACCCTTCCTCCACCACAGTATCCACTCCCCACCCCCCGATAAATGCTTATTTTGTTGTTGTTTTGTTTCTGTTTTTTTCAGGGGGGGGCATCACTGCCCTCTGGTGGTTGTGGCAGCTATCTAGCCTTGCTCCTGGAGAACTGCTGCTGGATTTGAACTGCCAAGTCCATCGGACACAGTCCTGCACTCAACCACTATGCCACCGGGGCTCAGACCATTAATGCCTATTTTTAATGTTTGTTTTCTTCTATTCAATTAATATCATCTCTTCTTATTCCCTTCCTCTAATTATAGAACATTTGGTTAACTGTGCTATTGTAGCATTTTGTTCTATGGAAACATTATTTTTCTCAACATGTTGATCTACACAATGCTTTTTCTTTGAATAACCGCAAAACACATTGTGCCAGTTTGTGAAAGGCAGAGGAGTCAGTAGAGCTAAGGAAGGTCTTCTACAAAATGTTATACAATATGTAGATGAGTCTGTGCACTGTCTTTAGGTTAGTCTCTATGTATGCCTCCATCTTCATAAAAGCTGCTTACTCTTTGTGTGTGGCTGTCAAGGAGAGATAATTATTCTTAGATATTCCTAAGCAAAAATACTACCAAGAATTGTATCACTTGATATTGTTTAGTTTATTTCTCAGCTAGATGCTTTAAAGGTAGAGGCATTCAAGAATGCTTTATTTACCAGGACACAATACAATCCCTTCTAAGCATGTTTCTAATCATATGATCCTTTAATCACATTTAAAAAAATTATTCACAGCTAGAAATCTGCTTCCTTTCCCTGTGTGTCTCTTAAACCACCAGTTCTTGATTGCTCAATTCTCTCGGTTAAATTAAAATCGGTCACTTTTCCCTTATGATTAGGTAATACTGTACTAATGAAAAACAGGGACTCTTTATTTATAATGGCCTTGGGGTCAATTATCAATTTATCATCATGTCTTGTAGATTTAAAATAAAATATGATGTGCAGCATAACCATTGCACAAAATGGACATTAAGTAGATCTTCTGACTTTGGACTTAATAAAAAATACAAAGAGTGCTGCCTAAAAGGTTTCTCCAACTATAAATTCTATTAGGTAGCTTTTAATACAAGACAGTAGGAAACTGAACAACTAAATTAGAGGGATTTTTTTCACTGCTGTTTTTTGTCTCATGCATGCGAACAGTCACAGGAAGACAGTTTGCTAATTTACAGAAGCAATGTTCTATCTCTGTAATAATAATTCAAAAGCTATCTACATTTTTACTTATGTCAATTTCTATGTAGATCTCAAAAATATTTACATTTAAACTCAACCTGTCTATCCATTAGACAACCTGTTAATCCTAAGCAATATGTCCTTAAAATGAGAAATACTACTTTTCTTATGGCCCAAAAGCCCAAATTCTCTATAATTGCCAAATAGTACACGTACACTAGACTAATACCAACTTGCCTCATCTGCTGCTGTTAACTGGGCTTGAGTGTCAGTTTTGAAAGTAACATACATGTGAGGGAATTAGTTCCTTTGGCAAGAGTTAGTGGAACGTAAAATTTTGTGTTGTCACCCATTGTTCCTAGTAGTGAAAACAGCACCACTTTTCACCCAGCCATACCACTCTTTTCCCTGATATTCAAATCAAATTTTGTGATTAGATGAGTATCAGCATATTGCCGCCATACACACATTATTATTGGTGTAACTTAAAGTCAACAGACTCCATGAGAATGAAAATACAGCCGTGAAGTTGAAGGTTGCTAAATCTGAGATAAAGTTGTTTATTGATATTTGATGAAAGAACTTGCCTGCCAAGTCCCACCCAGTGGAGAAGGATACAATTTCAGGCTTATGCTGCTAGTTCCTTGGTAACACAAATAAAATTTAAGGTGTCCCACACTCTTATGTGGATAATCCTTTTGCCACATTGAATAGTATGGACTACATTATTTCTATCATGGACAATGTGTTATCAAGACAGGGTAAAGCAAGGAATCATTTCATTATACAAGGGTTCATGTCATTTCAGTGACCATTTTATCTTGAGTCACACAAGTTTTGTAGGGTGATTTTTTCTGGTGGTCTTAAAATTTTAATTTTATCAATTCCCCATGCTTATTTGTACCCTAATGTTAATTCTTTTCGGTAATTAGATGATAAGCAGATTTTTTTTAAAGAATAGAGAAGCATAAATGATATGAGAATTCAGTATAATGTGAGGATCCGGTAGATTAGTACTGTTATTGAACTTTAGTCCTTAGTTCAGAAGATGACTTTTAAGACCAAAAAAATAAATTACATAAAGCTGCAAAAGATATCAACAACAACAAAAAAGATATTGACAAACTTATCTTTTGTTTAAAAATGGCTTGCACAAGATATTACATATTTTCACAATACCATGAAACAATTAGTTTCTTGTTTTCTTACAAAATTATAAAAATTAAAGAAATTGTGTGGAAGCATGCATTTTCATGTGTACATGCAAATGCATTTAATAAAATATGCTATACTGAGAATTGCCTGGGAAGAAGTTCTGTTGGAAGTCGGGTTGCTAGGCATCAGAACTGACTTAATAGTGCCTGATATTGTATGTAATTTGGGGCATTTAAATATTTCAAAATAGTTTTCTTTTAGATCCTTTAAATTACATTTGGTATTTCAGAAAAAAATGATCCTGCATCTATTGGAGTCATGCTTGTGTAGTAGATTGCATATTAGACTGCTAACGGCAAGGTCAGCATTGGAAACCACCAGTCATGCCAGGGGAGAAACATAAGACATATATATAAACATAAACATATATATATTTTTCATATTCCTTGTTTTGTTCAGGAACTATGGAAATACATAAAAAATAATACTCCTAGCTTTCCAGTTAACATATGCAGTTTTATTCCAAGCAAAATATGTTTATACCTGTCTCTGGATTAGTGAATAACTACAGACAAGACAAATACACTTTCTTTGTGTCATAGGGTGATTTTTGTCTTTTGATTCTTCCAAGAAAATCTTCTGAGCCAATTTAATTCAAGGCAAAGAGGTCCCCTCAGAAGGTTATGTAGACTTTTTGGAGGGATATTCCAAAGGTATAATCATGGTATTTTTTTTTCTCAGACGACATAGAATGGTCATAGTGGTTCATTAGAAAGAAATGTCAAGAAAATAAAAATGCCATTGGTCAGAAAATGGTTATTAGGGTAGCACAAACTACTCTGTGAGAATTTCATTGGCTGCCGGTTCACCTTCTAGCCTGATGCTGTTCCTTCAGACTTTCTGTTCTCAAACCCCAAAGAATATTTTAAAAGAACATTAAGGGAATTTATCAAGGATGCCTAACAACCATTTTCACATGGCATAAAAAGAAGAACCTCAAATTATTTGATAAAGAGCTAGAAAGATGGAAATGCTCACTTCAGCATATGGAGACATAGATATAGGTGGAGGAAAAATACTTTTAAGTTTTGATTTTCTTAATAAAGATTTCTATGGTCGCATAGCAATAGTTTTGTCTTTACTCCCCAAGTATACCAAAATCAAGATATTAAACTAGTTATTGTTAGGTGGTTGGAAAATTGCTTTCAAGTAAATTTTATTTTATGCAAACATAGGTAAAGTTCTGATCTTAACCAAACAGCCTAGACAAAAATTGATTTTGATTGCACCCATCTCTTCTGTTTTTAATTCTTTGTTTACCTTATAATCCCAAAGTGAGTCTTTAAAAATTGTAATTTCTCACTGCCCTGAAATAAAAAGCCAAGAAATTAAGCATGGAGAGTCGTTTTCACAGAAGGAAATACAGGTGCTTTATGAATTAACTGCTTTCAGTCTGAGCACCAACGTTGGGTGGAGTTATGCATAACTCACTCATAGGTTCCACAGACAAGGAAGGTTTTCAAAGAACACCTTCTGCTAAGCCCGCCCACAGCAGGGCACACCCAGATTCTGTCTGAACAATTGATGAATGTACTTCAGGCGGGAGTAGGACCCAGCTTAGTACAGTTCTCTAAATGGTGACAAATGACCATCTTTGTGTGAAATGGGTTAGGTGGGAGGGCCACCCTTTGACAAGGCAGAAAATGAAATGATTACTATTGGATTCTATTGACTTGTCTGACTAGAACAGTTGTGCCTCTTCCTAGAGGTTAATTGGACTTGAACTCAAGAAATTAAGAGGTCGGCGAAGGTCACGGTGACAGCAGGCCTACTTTTAACTTGCTGCTAATAACATTTGGCAGAAGGAGGATGAATCTGGGAATTTTAGCTTGGGTGCATCTTAAATTCTTTAAGAATAATAGTTTATACAAATTATTTAGCAAACTTTAACCTCTCACATTACACACAAAGCAGAAAATGCAGTGTGTTTTCAATTTCCAATACGTATTCTTATATGGACAGCTATGAATTTTCATGACACAATAAACATAACATATGCCCTGGCTTACCTAAATCTTAAAATATCTAAAATGTACAGATAGTCAAATACAGCCATTCTTACTGGAATGGTTTTATAACAGCAACTTGGATTGAAAAAAAAGTTCCAGAAGCACTGGAAAATAGCACTCTAATTGTATGCACTACAGCCTTCCTCTTGACTGAAAACTAAATACTATCCATGTGTACAAAAGTAGAAGTAAGGACATTTATGTAAACATAAATGTTATTTCAAGAGGTGTCCAGGAAGGTATATCATAATTCTGTGTTAAGTCTGGCTTCACAGGTATGCTTGCCTATTTTACACGTTTTTAGCAGAGAGTAAAATGATAGGACTATTTCCGCTTTCTAGTGTCATACAAATCTATCCATGCATTACCACATGACTTTACCTTCACTATTCCAAGAAAGGTTTCTTGACATTTTGGCGTTTCCTGCTCAGCACTGACACTGACACATCCTCGGGTGACCCCTGCTCTTCTACTGCAGCTCATAAGGCACCTGAGAAAAGAAGGGGCAGAGTTGTCCCTGTGGTAGGTAGGGGCAGAAGTGTGGTGCACTTCCAGGAAGGAACCCCTCAAGGGAGCTTGGGATGCAACTGGACAGTGTGGTCCAGATGGCCAGGAGCAAAGGCACAGATTCTAATTAGTGCTGTGGCCCCAGCAGATGTGTAACTAGGGCAACAGGAAGGGTGAAAGGCATCCTAGAAAGCAAGCAGCCTTGACACTGCCTGCCAGCCCTCCATCAGTTTGGTGTTCCCTTAGTGTAAGTCACCCATTAGTCCCTTGTTCCTAGGAAACTTGGATAAGATAGAGGGACAGCTTTTCCTTCTTTGCTTTATTTGAAAACACAATGGAACAACTGGTTTTAGAGATCATCTGTCAAGCACCTTTTCCAATTTAACAGTTCAGTGAGAGATACCACAAAGAAAGCTCTATGAATACTATCTTACCAAAAGATTATGGAATACCAACCAGACCCTCTTAAACACATATACTAAATTTAATTATGAGTTAACTTAATCAATTAGAAAATCTCTGAAATCATCGGAGGGAATAACCCATGTTTTGATTTATTCAAGAGAGGACAAAGTGCTCTAGGGTAGGCATTGAGAAGCTCATATGCCCAACTCTGCTTCTTACTAAGAAGTGATCAGACCGTAATAATTGAACTATCTGGGTACTCATTCCCATCTGTAGAGTAAGGGCATTGGTTTAATTGATCACTAAAAGCCTTTATAGATCTGAGAATCTGAGCAGCTGTGTAGTGGGTCTCAACCTTGGCTGCATGCTAGAGTCACCTGGGGAGCTTTAAATGGAATTAATTGTTAGGGGTGGGCTGGGCTTTGGCATCCCTTAAAAGTCCCCCAGGTGATTCAAAGGTGCAGGCTTAGACTGTGACCCACGGTGCTATGATCTCACCAAATCCAGGCTAAATCTGACACCACTCACATTTATTGAGCACTCAGCACAGGCATTACCCTTGTCATCCATTTTCTCAATGATGCAGTCATTGCAGCCAGCTACTGGTTGGGTTTTATTAACCTCCCTTTATCCTGCTGTACAAATGAGGAAACTGAGGCTTAGAAAAAAAGGTTTAAATCATCCAAGGTCATTCAGTTTGAATGCAGAGAGTCAACAAGACCTGATCCAGGTGAAACTCTAATACCCAAGCTCCTACACATTGAACTTTATAGCATAGGGAATATATATTTTTAATAAATCATCTTATTGGAAGCTCATAGAACTCCCATCATGATCTCTACAAACATCAATTGTATGTAGACCACATTTGCACACTTGCTGCCATCTTCCTCCCTCCATTTATATCCACAGTACCAGTTCCCCATATTTCCTCTCCCTCCCCACTCCCACTCCCCCACAAACCCTTAATAATTCATAAATTATTATTACTTTGTCATGTCATACACTGTCCAATGTATCCCTTCACTCACTTCCCTGTTGTCTGTAGCCCCAAAAGGAGGTTATATGTAGATCCCTGAAATTGGTTCCCCCCTTCTATTCCACCAGGAACACTTTTTTACCAGTTTCTCTTGAGTTACTATGTGCATCAGGCTGGGTTGTCTAGAGAAACAAAACCAAGGAGATTCAGTTATGTACAAGAAAGAACTTTATGTAGAGACGTAATTTTATATCAAGAATGCATCATAGCCCAGTTCAATTCAAGTTCAGGGGTCTGAAGTTACCCAGAACCATCTCTAGAATCACGCTGCTGGACGAAGCATGAAGCAGGAGGTAGATCATTGCCCAGTGGCTGGCGACTCACATGCCTCCAAGGTTAGCGGGAGTCATTCCAGAGAGCTTCCAGATGAATCTATCCCTAAAAGTAGACAGAGAATCTAAGCAAGGAGGAAGGTGAAAGGATAGAAAGAGAGATGGAGAGGGAGGAAGAGAAGGAACGAGGGACAAAGACTCTTATAAAAATGTCCACCAGGGGTGGCCTGATTGGTCAGTGGAACTCCAACCCTACCGTATCATGTAGGCACAAGTTGGCATAAAATCAAATTGCCAGTTCATCAAGAAGACACCTTGACTGGCTCTGAGTAGGTACTGGTGCAACTGCACTTGGAAACGGAAAGTCTATTGGCTTTGTCTCATTTCTAGTAGTTCCAGGTTCATGCTTCCAGAACCAGTATGCATGCTCAGTTGAAACCAAAACCTCCAACCCCCTAGAAGGCAAGAACAATTATTTGGTCTTTCTAGAAGATAACCCAATAAATTGGTATAGTTAACATCTTTTCACTCACCATTTTTTCCAGGCAAAATGTTTGGAGATTGGTTGCAAGGCTAACAATGTCTAACGATGCCAAGGTCTTGATTTAAGTTGCTCACCAATGTCAGACAAAAATATTAATACGCATCATATTTTTGTCTATTTCCCAGTTAAAAAGTAGGTGCATGAAGCACTTTGTTTTCTTTTGTTTAGAGAGAAGCAGAATTATGCTGAGAATAAATGAAACTGAACTATTTTTCACCTGTCCCATATTCATCCTGAGGGAAGACAGTTTGGAAATTCTCTTGTGAGCTGTTAAATAACGCCAATCCTCTTCAGCTGTGTTGCTGTTCTCTGCGCCAGGAGCATAACTCACCTGCCTTACCAAATCCTGGCTCACTCACTTTTGAGAAAGCATTGAGGATTGCTTTTCATTTATTCTGGATGCAATTCAGAAAGAATAGCATCATCCCACCTTTAAACTTAGACCCAACTGCGGACAAATAGTTATAGACCCCCTTGCCTCATGTATCCTTGCAACTTCCCACAAAGGAAAGTGATGGTAGCTTCCTCTCCTTTGAACCATAATTACTCTAATCTTTACTGTGGCCTGTCAACAAAGTATTAACATGAATTTTACCACAAGACCTGATTGAAGGGAAGGCAACAGACTACATCTGTCTTTTTTCTTTATTTCTTTTTAGTCTCAATCTTTTTAAATGCAGCTTATCCAAATAGCAAGGGTACCTTCAGGGCCTAGGATCCTGCTCTAAGAGAAGGAAAAAACTCATTCCAGCAATATTGATTGATCGACTAACCCTATGTCTCTCCCTGAGGTAGGCACTGCAATAATAAAAAACTTAGGACTTATTCAAGTGAATTGAAGCATGTGCATTCATATGTTTGCCAAATTTATAAAATTTGTTATTTATGTTATCAGTGATGTGTGAGTTTTTTGCTGTTTCTTATATAATGCTATCATTTTCTGAGAATTAGAAATATTTCATATTTTTCTCTCATTATGCTATCTAACCGTATAAAAGGAGGTGAGTGTGGGAAATATATTGCTTACATTTAAATTGGGACATTTCTGTGTATTGCTTTGTCACTTAATAAAGATAACTGCTCCATGAAACAAAAACAGGGAAAATGACATAAGAAAACTGAAGTGACAAAAGGTGGAATTTTAGAAAGTTGATGTTGCTATTGGGGTACTTGCTGCCCACTTGATGCCTATTAACGGTGACCTTCAACAGAAGGCCTTTCCTGATCCTGAACAAGACTTACAATTGTTGGCATGTTTGACCCCGTTGATGCACTCACCGTATCATTCCCTCTCCTTCAAAGTCCCACTTCTTTCCACCGACATTCTGCTTTACCAACGTGATGCTCTCTTTTTAGCACGTGGTCTTTCTTCATGGCATATCCAAAGCAAGAATACCTAAGCGTATCCATCCTATAATGCATTCCAGATAGTTTTATGGCTGCATTTCCTCTAAGTCTAGCTTATTTGTTTTTCTTGAAATTTATGGCATAATCAATCTACTTCACCAAGAGAGGATATCTTGCATTTTCTTTTTTCCCCTTGCCTTTCATATGTTTATTTTCCTTCTTGTCCATGCTGTCCTTAGCTTTACTCCCCTTCCCTTTGCTACCTTCCTCAGTCTGCCCATTCCCAAAGTTAAATGCTTGGATTGCAAATTCAGGACTGTGACCCAGGGGTTGTTGTGAAGAGAAGATTTGGGATTTATCAGGGAAGATAGAGACAAAACATTTGTGAGGAAATTTGTTCCTATAGAGAATTCAAATTGAGACAGGCGTGGAAGATGTTACTGGTTGACATGAGTCATACTAAAATCAGTTGGCCCTTAATCAAACAAGAGTAGTGTCCTCATACAAGAGGATGAGAAGCAGAAAGGAAGAGCCAGAGGAAGGAAGGCCAAATGAACTCGCAGCTGCATGCCGAGTAATGTCTACAGCTTGCAGAAACAAGCAAGTATCTTTTCCTAGGAATGTGGATTCATGTTCCGGTTGAGACAGTGATTTGGACTTCTAAATCTAGAATTGTTAGACAACATATTTTTGTTCCCATAAGTTCCTCACGCTGGTATTTTTGTTATGGCAGTTCTAACAAACTAATTCAAACAAACAGACAAATTAAAAAAAACTCATTATCATCATGTGGATTACAACTCATAGGGACTTTAAACTGGTAGTTCAGAGAAAAGGAGAAGCAGCATTATAGTGAACAAACACATTTTTTAGGGAATTTGAAACTTGAAAGCATCACTTGCTATTTGTTTTCCAGCTACACAAAAATGCAGTGAAAGTACCCTTTAGTCCTTACTTTGAAGAGTTCTCATTGCCTTGTTTTTATATTAAAAGTGCAAATTTGAAACAGCTTATATGATTCCTAATAGAACTCACTTTTATGCTGAATAGGAATTTTTATTTACGGTCTCCTGGAAGATTAGATTTCCCCATTGTAATTCAACCAAAGCCTCAAAGACTTGCTTGAATCTCATAGGTGAGTGTGTCATTGTCTGTGTTTGGCTTTATGTTCACCTGGTATGAAACTTCACTCCTACTTGGTCACCTTGAGAAAAACAATATGGAAGAAATGAAATTTTAAATATGTACCAGATTCTACTGAATATAGTGGGCACATAAAAGAAAACAAATTCCAAAACACATCACATGATCAACAACTTTCAATCCCACATTAGATTCATTTTATGTAGTTATAAAGGCCTTAGTTGAGGAAATTTAGAAAACAACATCACTGTTGTTTTTAAAGAAAACATAATAATAATTGGATGTTAGAATGCCTTGCAAATTTCAAAGTTCTATAAAATGTAGAGTATACTGTTTTTCTTTTACTCACCTGTGTAAAAAATTTATCTAAAATGGTGTCTTTCATCTGATGCCAGAAATGTTAAACAATTTAAAAGTTCAGGGAGAGAAAATATGCACAGCTCTTAACTAACACTTAGTCTATTTTCTGTCATTGATTTTTGTCAGAAAACAAAGGCATGAGCACACACACACATACACATGAAACAGTCAACTGACCAGGCAAGAAAATGGAACTGTATTGGCCTGGTTATTCTTTTAAGAGAAAGGCAAAATTGATCACACTAGAACCCAATTCCAAGAGGACAGATAATGGAAAAGTGCATGAGAAGTAATGGAGGATGATGTAAGATATGGAAAAAATACTCTAGAACTTATCAAGGGTTCCTGAAGGTTGGTGGAGCAGGGAGGGATTAGAAATGGGCAGCTGACATCAAGAACTCAAGTGGGAAGAGAATGCTTTGTAAGTGATGATGGTGGCATATGTGCAGATGAGCTCGACACATTGGGGTTATGTACGGATTGTGATAAGAGATTTAAGAGCCCCCAATAAAAGTATTCTTAAAAAGTAAAGAGTAGTTACCTGAAATAAATATGGCATCCTGTAGTTTCTTCTTCTGTGAAATGAGATCCATGTTGTTTCTGTGGGTTGTTGTGAAGATAAAACTAAGTGTTCTAAAACAGTTCTCTTCAGAAATGCACATGTAGGTGATGCTTACAGAAAGGCTCATGAAAGAAATTGGAGAAGTAAAGTATGGACTTCTCCAATGCACCCAATGAAGGAATGGAAACAAGCATCCATATTATTGGCAGGGAAGGGACACTCAGGCAAATGTGCATTCCCTCCCCACTTCTTTAAAACTAGTCACATAAACTTCAATTTGTGGAATGAAAGAGAGCTTTTATTATGATTATGATTATTATTACATTCTCAATTAGATTAACACTTGGGTTGCTTTACATGAATACTTTTTTTAAGTCTGAGGGATAAACAGCACCAAGGTAATAAATGTACATTTATTTTGTCTAGGAGGCTCCCAGTCAACCCTTAAAGCTGTTTCCCTCTGAAAAGAACTGACTCACAATTGATCTGGCTTTCCGTCGGGGGGATTGTGTGAACGTTCACACAGCTCTGCTGAGTCTGGCACATGAAAGTGTGGGCCCAAAGGGTGCAGGCAGTTACAGAAAGGGAACGAATAGAAGAGCTTTCAACCTCCCCAGTTTCCCAGGCACACAAGACCATGCTGGGTGTGCTACAGACATTGCTGGGAGCTGAACAGTGGGGCAATTCAAAGTCTCCTGTTTTTGCCTAAGTACCAAAGAAAATATTTACACTTTAATCCATGGCATTTTTAAGCTTTTTTGTGGACATTTAGAGTATAACAAGTTTGTCTCAACTTGAATTAATGTAAAGCAACACTTTTTAAAAAGGTAAACATTTATTTCAATATATTTCAAAATTTAATCAGAGATATCAGCAGGAGTACACACAGTAAGGGGAAAGGCAAACCAACTTTTTAAAACCAAAGTGGGACAGAAATTGGGTTATAACAAAGGCATTTTGTTCCACATATAAATTAATACTTAGGAGCAATTTATATTTGCCTTCAGTACTTTTGTAGACTTGACTTCCTATATCTGGAAGTTACTAAAAGGAACCCTGGTAGCACTGTGCTTAAAGCACTTGACAGCTGAGCAAAAAGTCAGTGGTTCAAGCCCACGAGAAACTCTAAAAAGTGGGGCAGTGGACTTCCATTAATATTTACAGTTTTGGACACTCTGCAGTTTCTGCCTTACTGCATGTGTTGTGTGAGTCTGAAGAGGAATTTATAGACTGATATCAGAAATATGGACTAATATCAGAGCTATGGACTTGACTCAGACTGACCTGGGATGTTTGCTTAATATATAACTACCTTTTAATATAAAATTCTCCCTTACACATACATGAATGTCAATGAAGTTATTTCTCTAGTCAATCCAGACTAACACAACTCCCAAAGACAATTAAAATCTGGACTTTATTGATCAATGAGAGATGTTTTCTACTACTTGTTCCTGTCAGATTAAGTGAAACATTCAATCAAAAGGCTCAAGTTTATTTTTAAGATAAACTCTTTACTTGAACAGCATTAATCTTTTATGTTATGTAATTTTTTTAAGCAAAAGAAAAGAAATGTGTTGGAGTTCATACGGGAAAACCTGGAGGGGCCCAGCATATCCTACTGTGTAGGTATGCCCAGACAGAGTCACTCCATTCACTGTACCCCCATATCTCAGTGGGACTCCCGGTGAGCTGAGCCCCAAAGTGTCAGGACTGGCTGGGGTGGTGATTTATAATTTTTTTAATGACTTCTTTCCTGGTAACACTAGACTTAGTCATTATGCTAAGAACTTCAATGTATGGAGTTCAAGTCCATCTCTGGAATATTTTTGTAAAATTTAGTTTTATACTGATTTCTCTATACAGTTAGTTGAATCAACCTGGACATACTGTTCTCTATTTCTTTAAATTGACGTCTGATTGAGAGGCTAGATCTTTGCACCTCTTTGCAAGTTGACAGGATGTTACTACTAGAGGAGTTTTAAGGACATTGTAGGTTACACATTGGTTTACTAATCAAAAGGTCAATGCTTCAAACCTATCAGCCGCTCCATAGAAGAAAGGAGAGGCATTCTGTTCAGATAAACATTTATAGTTCTGAAGATCCTAGATAGAGAGTCAAAAGCATCTTGTTGGCAGGAGGTATGCTTGTGGTTTTGGCTAGTCAATGTCATCATGGTGGCTATTCTGCGCTTTCAGGATACCTTGAATCCATATACTTTTTTAACAAGCCTCATTCCACTTTCTGTTAGGAGATAGTGCTTTTTGCTTGTTTCTCTGTACTTAGAAGATGTTCGTGAATCAATATATTGGATCATCACTCTAGGTAGACATGTCCTTAAAGGTTTCTTTTTTTGCTGTGAATGATTTGTTCTTTTCCTAACCAATACATTAAAATCCTAACCCCTGTACTTTTGATGGTGACCCTACTTCAAGAGATCTTTTAATGCTAATTAGCTTATTTCAGGGTAGACTGAATTCCAAACCTACTCCCTCTGGGTGTTAACTTATCTAAATCTTCAAATTGACTGCCATAGAGTCAATTTGGACAAATAAGCTAGTGTAGAATTGCCTTTTTGGCTTTCGGAGACTGTAATTCCTTACCAGAATACTAAGGTTCCTCTTTGTCCTGCAGAGCAGCTAGGTGTTTTAAACTGTTGACTTTACAGGTTAGCAGCCCCAAATGGAGCTCACTGTGCCACCAGGGCTCCTTGTTATACTGTATTTTGGGGACCATATGCACCTGAACCTAAGACACACCAGCTTGTAGAGCAGGAAAACAAGAAGACAAATATCCTGAACCAAATAGTATTAGTTACTAAAATGTTCTGGGATACCACACTTTGGACCATCAGACGCACCCTCATTTTTGCCCCACTTTTGCAGGGAAAAATGTGTATCCTATGGTCTGAAAAATATGGTAATTTAGAAATGACCATTGATATAAAGAAATAGATATGCACAAAGATATATGAGAGGGGAGAATTGTCCTTGTGAGTTTCCAAAACTTACTCTTAATGGAAATAGGAAGTGTTTTCCTCAAGGACACGCTGGTGGTTTCAAACTGATGACCTAGCATTGAGCAGCAACACTTCACTCCTGATTTTTGCTGGAATGCTTGATAAAACACAGTAGAACCTCGGTTCTTGACCACATCCGTATTGAACATAAGGGAATTTGGACATGAAATGTTGAAAAAAAATTGCATTGAAGCTCACACAAAACATTGGAATACAACCAGATGCATGATTTTGATAAACAAAAGCAGTTCACCTTTTGGTCATTTAGCAGCATCGTTGGTATTGTTAGCGTGCCTGGTTTAAATCTTTTGAAGCTAGGTTCCAAGCATTCTGTTATACTTTTCTGAGTTTGGGGCAGCTTTTTGTCCTGTTTTCAGATCAAAGCACTGGTCCTCTCTTGCTCTTGGATCTTCAGACCAATCCGCTCCTTTGTTTGTCCTACATGTCGATTTGCAAGCGACACTGCCCGTGGGACACCTAATCCGGGGACTGTGGTGCTGTGAGTTCAAGTTCCTTCCTTCCTGCTTCGCCGCGCTCCTGCAATAGACATCTCTTGAACTGGGGACTGTAGGACCTGGTCATCTGGCTGACTGTTGATGGCTTGCCTTGCTATTTGCTGCCTGTGGCCAGATAGCCTGCATTGCTCTACCAAGGACTACTCAGCGGCCCTCAAGACGTGAAGGACTGCCAGTATATTAGCTGTCTCTTGCAAATGAGTTGCACCAAGCCATTTGTAGTGCTTCATAGATTATTTAACTGTTTATTTCTTACGTTAGATATTTTTATATCTATATAAATATATATTAGTGTCCTGGTTTTGTTTCTCTAGATAACCCTATTTAACACAGAATACATGCAGCTCTTATCACAATCCATACATCCATCCGTCATGTCAAACACACTTATACCTATGTTGCCATCATCATTTTCAAAATATTTGCATTCTACTTGAACCTTTGGTATCAGTTCCTCATTTGCCCCCTCCCTCCCTTATGAACCCTTGATAATTTATAAATTATTATTATTTTTTCATGTCTTTCTCTGACCATAGTCTCCCTTGACCCACTTTTCTGTTGTCAGTCTCCTTAGAAGGGGATTTTATGTAGATCATTGTGATCGGTTCCCCCTTCCTCCCCAATCCTTTCCCTTACCCTCCTGGTTTCATTATTCTCATTATTGGTCCTAAGGGGTCCATTTGTCTTAGATTCCCTCTGTTTCATTCTGTTATTTATGCCCATGTACAGGCTCTGTACCCAGATTTATAAAGCAGAATTGGGGTAATAATATTGAGGTGGAGGGGGAGAAAAAGCATTGAAGAGCTAGAGGACAGTTATATGTTTCATTGGTGCTACACTGTAACCTGACTGACTTGTTTCTTTCTTGTGACCCTTCTGTAAGGGGATGTCCAATTGTCTACAGATGAACTTTGGTTCCAAACTATGCATTTCCCCTCATTCACATTAATATGATTTTTTGTTCTTGGTCTTTGATATCTAGTACCTGATCCCATCAACAATACACCTAGATCACACTGGCTGGTATTCTTCTTCAATGTGGACTTTGTTGTTTCCCAGCTAGATGGTTTTTATTTTTAGTATTCAAACTTTTAAGACACTAGACACTATATCTTTTGATAGTTGGGCACTATCAGTTTTCTTCAAAACATGGCCTTATGCACTCATTTTGTCTTTAGCTATCATGTCAGGAATGTGAGCATCATGGAATGCCAGATTATTAGAACAAAGTGTTCTTGCATGAGACAGTACTTGACCAGAGGCCCAATGTTTATCTGGTACCTTAATATGCAATATGCAAGTATATGTACATAGATCTATTTCCCGATTATTAGATGTAAAGATATTTGCATATGTACGTCTGTATTTAGACCTCTATTAGACCTCCACCCCAATACATAAAAGCCTATAAATAATTCCAGGTACTTTTGTTGACCTTTTGGAGTGTTTTTCAGTTCGGTCTGATGAGGTGACATGCTCTGGCCCCAGTGAATTTTTGTTATTCCTCAGGGACTTCATTGTTTTGCTCCTCTTGCTGCACTGTTGCATACTCAGCATTTCTCCCTAATGTGGTGGAGTCAGTTCCGGAACAATTTCTGAACTGTGCCTCCATTGTAGTCCCTCATGGTGTTGTGGGTCAGTGAGGGATGTCATGTCTAGGGGTGGGGCCGGTCTTGTGATTCTTTCTGTGCTTTGGTTGCTCTGAGCATGAATATCGTTCTGGGCTTGGTGGGCCAGGATGTGATCCACTCTTCCCTCTTCTTTGTTCCTCCTGTGTGCTCTGATCAGAAATGCCCCTTTTCCTGAGCTACAATTTTAGTGCTGTCTTCGGTAGTGAATTATTCTGGGTGTGCACATGGTTGGGGTTGGGGCTGTCTGCACAGACCTCTGTACTGGTTCCCTGCTTCGTACCAGGATGTTGTATTCACATCTTGCCACACCAAATTGAAGTCTGGTCCCTCTCTCCATCTCCTGTGGGGATATAAACAACACCCTCCCATTGGATGGGTTAATGCCCTGTTTCCCGACTACCAATGTCTTTTTTTATTTCTTTCTTTTCCATTTCTTTTTAGTTAGCTGCCATATTTATCCCGGAATTATGAGTTATCCCTGTCATAGTACTTGGAGCTCACTCCAGGTATGCATATATATAGTAGCTGTTATCCAATGTCCCCTTTACGTTTTTATGCTTACCTCAGCAGACTCATGTTGTACTTGTGCTTGGCTTACTTCAAAGCAAAATTTTCTTCAATTTTTCCCATGCAGTGATGTGCTTCATGCATTCATCACTGCTTTTTAAGGATGCATAATACTCCATTGTATGTGTGTACCACATATTTTAATTCATAAGTCTGTTGGATGGAAATTTGGGTTGTTTCCAACTGCCTGCAATTGTGAACTGTGCCGTGATGAATATTGGAGCACAGATGTCTGGCTGTGGTTTGTTTCTTACCGCTTCTGGGTATAAGACCAGTTGGTGGATTACTAAGCAGTATGGTAGCTCAACCTCCATCTGTTTTAGGTATCAAAACATCAACTTCCCTAGTGGGTGTACAGACCTACAGGTCCAGCAACAGTGGATGAGAGTTTCTACACCACCACACCCCTTCCAACAATTGTTGTTTTCTGATTTTTTGAATTGGATTATATTTGAGGGTATTAGGTGATATTTCATAGTTGTTTTAATTTACATTTCTCTTATGGTTAATTTTCAGGAACATTTTCTCACGTTTGTTGGCCATTTGGACTTCTGCCCCTATAAAGCTTCTGTTTAGGTCCTTTCTTCACCTCCTTGGTGGGCAATATGTTTTTTTTTTTTTGTAAGCTAGCAGAGTATAGTAGATTTTAGTAATATGTTCTTTGTCTGATGTGTCATTGCTAAACATGTTTTCCCAGTCCATAGGCTCTTTCATTACTCTCTTGGTGAATCTTTTCAATGAACACAGATGTTTTGACTTTAGTATATCTCTCTTATGATTATATTCATCATCTGTATTCATGTCCTTCCCTGTTTCCATTAACCTAAGTATTCCCTTCGCCGATGTTCTCAGGTTTCTCTCGATTCCCTCATTTTTGGCCCTAATAGTTTAGGGTTTTACCTCAAGACCTGAGATCTTTCTTGGGTTTATGCTTGAGGAAGAAGTGAGATATAGGTCTTGCTTCATTTTCGGTAGACAGATATCCATTTTTTCAAGCACCACTTGTTGAAGAGGACATCTGCTTCCCATTTTATATTTTTGAGCCCTTATCCAAGATCAGTTGTCTGTATGCTTATGATTTTGTTTCTGTGTTTTCAGCTCCTTTCCATTGGTCAGAGTATGAGTTACTATACCAATACCAGGTTGTTTTGACCACTGTCCCTGTACTATAGGTGCTAAAGTCAAGTAAAGCAAGCCTTCCCATGATGTCTTCCTCTTGTGGAGTTCTCTTTTAATTCTTATTCCTCCCCCCTCCTATTTTTTGTTGGTATCCCTTGGTAACCTTGTCTATTTACTTTATTGCGATGGGTCTGTTGATATTCTTGGTGTCTATATTTAATAGTCTATGGGGGGGGGATTCTTTTCCCCAATATTTGCTTTCCAAGTATTTGCCCATGTCTTCCAAGTTGTTGAATTTTTTGGAGTAGAGGTCTTCATAGTACTGTGTAATTATTCTTTTGATTTCATTAGGATCCTTTGTAATGTTCTCTTGCTCATGAAATTTGTTACTTCCTTTCTTTGGTTAGCTTTTCCAGTGGCCTGTCTATTCTGCTAATCCTTTCAAAGAACCAAATTTTAACTCCATTATTTTTTCCCATAGTTTTCTTGTTTTTCCTCTCAACCCTGATTTTTATTATTTTTCTTTTGCTATTAGTAGAAGTGTTCGGTTGATTCTACTCTAATGCTGTAAATGTTGTGTCAGCATCACAATCATAAGTCTCTCTGCCTTTTTTCATGTGTGCATATATTACTGTCAAGCTCTATCTGATTATTGCCTTTGCTGTGTTCCAAAACTTTTGGTATGTTGTATTCTCATTCTCATTGGTTTTAGAACTTCCCAATTTCATCTCTAATCTGGGTCAATATTCACTCTTTATGTAGTCCAAAGTTATTTATCCTCCAGTTGTTTGCCCTTGTTTCCTCAGTCCTCCTTTTGTTGATTTCCAACTTTATAACGTAGTGGTCTGAGGGAGAAGTGTGCATGAACTCCATGTGCTTGAATTGACAGAGATTTTTTTTTGGCATACTGCCCTCAGGTGGCAGGAGTAGGAGGCCCAGCCTTTGCTCCGTGGAGCTGGAATCGAACCTCCATCTCAGTGGGCCGTAGTCCCACACACAGCCACTACGCCACCGGGGCTCAGCCCGAATTGGCAGAGATTTAACTTGGTCCCAGCATGTGTTCTTTCTTCAAGTATGTGCCATGTTGGTTTGAAAAGAATGTGGTGCTTCTTGCATTTGGGTGAGAACTCTGAAAATATCTATCAGGTCAAGTTGTCTCATTGTAGTGTTTAGATTTGTAGCCTCCCGATTAAGCTTGTGCTCTATCTTTTACTGAAAGTGGTGTGTTAAAATGACCTATAATTCTTAAGCCTGTAATTTCTTTTTTTCATCTTTTGGAGTCTGACAAATTTCACAGTTCTCTTATTGGGCATGTATATATTTATTAAGTTCATTGGTTCTTGGTCTACTCTTCCCTTGAGCATTATATACCGATAGTTTCCTCCTTATCTCTTGCTATGGCATGCACCATTGAGATCAATTTTTCCTGAGATTAGGATTTTTAACCCCTTCTTTTTTGAATTGCCAGTTGCTGGGTATGAATTTCTCCAGCCATTGATTCTCAGTCTACTTTAGTCTGTAATCTTGAGATGTGTCTCCTATAGGCAGCAGGTTGAGGGGTTGTGTTTTCTAAGCCAGTCTGTTAGCCTTTGCTTTTTAATGCCTGAGTTCAATCCATTGATAGTCAGGAGTTTCAACCACATCTTATGCATATGGAAATTAGACCATGAGGAAGAAGGTCTACAAAGAACCGATGGATTGATACATGGCAATTATAGCATTGTTGAAGAATGTTAATTGTAACATAGGCTACCAGAGGAAAGAACTAATCTGTCTTTGAAAAAGTGCAGTCAGAATGTTCCTTAGAAGCAAGGATGATGAGACATCCTTATATATTTTGGATATCTTTTAAGCAGAAGGAAGAGGAGATTTTCTCCTCCTCTAAATATAGTTTTGGAGACCAAAGGAGCAGTTTTTTTTAATCAGTCAGGATCAGCCCCTGGGGAAGTACAGTATGTTTGTTAGAGGGTCAATGAAAAAGAAAAAGAGCCTCCCTGAAATTGATGGATTGACCACAACTATACACTTAACATAAGAATGATTGCGAGTATATCACAAGGCTGGACCGTGGTTTATTCTGTTTGTATATGGCTGCTTAGAGGAAGAAGTAACTTGAGGAAATGTCCCAAGCATTTACACTGCACTTAAGTAAAGGACCAGAATTTAAAATAGTGGATATTCTGGAAGTCTTTCCTCAAAATCTAAAATGAAACCATTAATTAAATGAATGTGGCTTCTACATCTCTTAACTCACTGAAGTATTCATATGCCCCAATACTGTCTGCAACAACCTCTCTATTTGATAAGAAAAGGATAGGAGCGTCCTTCCTTTTAAATATTTGTAAAACTAATAACAAAATAGCATCATGTGGGGTATGCAGGTAGCTGAGTCTGATACTCACATTCTTTTGTGGTATACTGCTGCTGCTAAGATTTATCAAGCTGATTATGATTCATAGTGACTATATGTACAGCAGGAAAAAATACTACCTTGTCTTGTGCCATCCTCACAATGAGTGTCATTTTTGAACCCATTATTACAGACATTATATTGATTCATCTCCTGGACAGTCCTCTTCTTCTTCACTGACTCTCCACTTTACTAGGCATGATGTCCTTCTCTAGAGACTGGTCTCTCCTGATAACATAACCAAAGTATGTGAGATGAAATCTCACCATCTTATCTTCTAAGGAGAATTCTGGTTGTTCATCTTTCAAGACAGCGCCAGAATTCAATTGCATTGATTATTATTCTTCAGTCTTTCTCTTTCAATTTTCAACTTTTATGTGCATATGATCTGATTGAACATATTGTGTCCACCTTAGTCCTCAAAATAGCATTCATGCAGTTCAACACTTTAAAGTGGTCTTGTACAGGAGATTTTTCAAAGTGATTCTTCAATTTCCTGACTACTGCTTACATAAGCATTGATTTTGGATGCCAATAAGATAAAAATACTTGACAGCTTCCTTCAATTGATGTCATTGCATCAATTATTTGTCCAGTCGTGAGCATTTGGGTTTTTTTAAATTTTGAGTTGTAATGCATACTGAAGGTTTAAATCCTTGATCTTCATCAGCAAGTACTTCAATTTCTCTTCGCTTTCAGCAAACAAAATGATATCATCTGCATATTGAAGGTCATTGATAAGGCTTCCTCCTTTCCTGATGCCACATTCTTCTTCATATAATCCAGGTACTTATATTATTTGCACAACATCCAGCTTGGTTAAGTCTGCTGAGAGGCTACAATCCTGATACATGCCTTTCCTGATTTTAAACCATACAACTTAATTTTGTTTTGTAGGAAGACTGCCACTTGGTCCGTGTTCAGATCTCTATATAAATTGCATGATGGAAGATTTTCTTACTGTTGTTAATATTCCACTCTTGTTTTTAAGAATAAGATTTAAAATGCCATAGTTCAAGTTAATAAGGATGATTTTTACAGTTTTATTTACATATACATGTATTCATGCTGGTATATTCATAAATTGTCATACAAACACACATAATAGATGCAAAAGTCAAAATGTCCTGCTAGTTTGGTTCCAGTTCTATCACAAGAAAAATGCATTTATACATAAATTTGTGAGGAATATATATGGTTGTTGACAAGTTACTTCTATAAAATACTCATATTAGTCTTATAAGGAAGACTTCAAAGAAAAGTTCAATTAAAATGATGGCACCCAAGATATTCTAAATCAGCTAAATTCAAAGCAAGGAGGTCAGTTCAGAAATGTTTGTTGTGGTGATTATTGCTTCTTTTGTGTGAGGGTGTAGGGGTTCACAGAAGTGATTTTAGTATATTTGTTTAAGGACACAAGATGATCCTAGTGACTTAAAAGGAAGAAGTTTTAAGAAAATTGAGATTGCATTAGTGAGGAAAAACTAGGGAAGTGGTGCCAAGGAAATTATTTCTTGAAGAAAATGCACCTGCTAAGTCTCCAAGAATAGCAAAAGCTGCTCTAGAAGTATTCTGTTGGTAAATCTGGCCCCGACCATGCTACAGGCCACATCTTTCCCCTTCGGTTGTCTTTTCATTCCCCAAACTCAAAGAACAATTCAAAGAAACAATATTTATGTCCCCCAAGAATACTAAAACTACCCTTTTGGGGTGGTAGAAATTCTAATTCTGACCTTTTTTAATGAATTCTTATTCGTCTTAAGGATAAATTGCTGTTGCTACTTCCCCTTGACTTGCTTCACACTTCTAGCAATCCTGTGCATAATAGAAGGACACAGTTCCCACTCTTTGCAGTTTCAAGATTATAATGTTGCAGCTGCTCGTTCAGCCTAATAACCCCTCCCCGGTCTTCCCCGTTTTTGCTGATGTTCTACTTCACCGACCACGACACTCATTCCCAGGGTGTTGTCACCACTGACAATAGGTCCAGCATGCACTAGATGTCGTTTCACAATGCTTATTTCTAAAGTGCAGTGTTGCTGTGCTTCTTTCAAGAAAGACTCATTTACTTTTCTGGTAAAGTACTGTCAGCATACTTTTCCCATGCTATCATTCAAAGGCACCAGTTCTTCTTTTTTCCATCCTTCTTATTCAGCATTTAACTTTCCCATGCAGACGAGGGAATCAAAAATATCATGACTTAGGTCATTTGCAAATTATTATTACAAGTGACATCCTCCTTCTTTACACTTTCAAGAGGACTCATTCTATGCAATACATCCTTCAATTTCTTGACTCTTATTTCCATTAATAATTCCAAACAATATGAAATCCTTGACAAGTTCAATCTTTCTCTGAGTATTCAGATGTTAGCTATTGATATGGTTGTGAAGATTTGGGTTTTCTTTCCATTGAGGTTTTTTGTTTTTTTCCTCAATGTCCAGAAGTCTTTGTTCCTCCTCAGAAAGAACTTCAAGTTCTCTTCATGCTGAGAAAGGAGGGTTGGGTCTTCAGAATATTATTGGCTATTGCTAAGCTTTCCTCAGATTAGGATGTCTCAATTTTCTTCAGAAAATCCAGTGCCTCTGAAATTGCTAATTGACTCAGGAGCCTCAGCACAAAAAAGTGCTATTAAGAGGTCAGTTCCACCGTCACAGTGTAACACATTTGTATAGCTAATACAAATGTCATTGTAGGGTTTGAAGCTTCAACAAGCTTCATCCTATATCAGTAATTTTATACTTTTCCCCAGGTCTTCTTTGGAATTCAATTTAAATTTCTGGCATCTCCCCTTTGAAGCAATGCTGAAATCATTGTTGAAGCATTTTCAGCCAAGTTTCATTTGCATGTGATAGTAATTATATTATTTGATAATTTTCACATCCTGTTGGGTCACCTTATCTTTGGAATGAGCACAAATATGGATTTCTTCCAGGTAGCTGTCTTCTGAATTTCTTCACAGATTTGATTTTTTCAAGTACTTCCTTGGCTTTTGGGAACATTTCAAATGATACTCAGTCAATGTTTTTTGCCCATGTCTTCAGTGCAACTTGAATGTCCTCCTTTGTGGCATGGACGTTTGATAAATGGTTGAATGATGATTAGCTGATTTGGGTACAATGACTTTGTTTCTAATTTCTGTAATCTTTTATGTTTTCTATATCATTCAATATTTTGTTCATAGAATTCTTTAATAGGGCATAAAACTTTTCTTTGGTTTGTTTCAGTTCATTCAACTTGTGATATGATGAGAGTGGTCTTTTTGGCTTTCTTATTTCAGGTCTTTGAATATTTCAGTAAAATACTTGACTTTGTTTTCTAGACATGCTTTTCAAAATTTTCTTCTCAAACTTTGTACTTAATCTTTATTCCATTTCTGTTCATGAACATGTTTCAGAGTCTCTTCTGATACCCATTTTGATCCTTTCTTTCTTTTCTTAAAATAATCTTTTGTTTTCTTTATATGTGTCATCTCAAAACTTGTCAAGTGTTCTGTATTAGAAGTCACTGTGTCAAGTTTGTTCATCCTGAAATTCAGGGTGGATATACTCTAAGTTAGATTTTGGCTTTTATGGAATTGTTTTGATTTACTTCAGTTTTATCCTTAAGTTAATATTTAGACCCTTGTCTTCTTATGGCTGATAATACTTAGTTTCTCTATCCCATGTCTTCTGTCAGCTGGTTGTACTGTAGTGGCATGTGTGTTGCTATTATGCTGTGTTCTATGTCATTAGAATCTTCATGTCAGCAGGGTTGCACAAAGTGAACAGGTCTCAGCAGAGCTTCCACACTCTGAGCAGACAATGAAGAAGAAATCAACTGTCCACTTTCGGGGAAGTAGCCACTGAACAACTCTGGCATAGAATAAAAATATGTCTGATATTGTGTTAGTTTGGGTAGACTACAGAAACGAATTCATCCCAGCCCAGTCCAGATCAAATCCATAAGTCCGATATTAGCCTGTGTGTCCAACAGCAACCTATGAAGCCCTTCAGACTCATAAAACACATGCAATGATGACAAATGCAGGATGATCACAAGTCAGTGGGTAGAAAGTCTTGGGATACAGTGGTGCTGTAAGCATCTCAGCACTGGCAAAAGTCTCCACGTGGCTTCTCTAGGTACAGGTTTCTTGCTGCATTAGGGTAGGTCTAAGTGGCTTCTCCTCAGGGATGTCTCTCAGGGAGCCATTCTTGTCAGTCCATTCTCTCAGGAAGTGAACTTAGAGAGATAGTGTTTCCCTTTCGAAGAATTACCAGATTTCCCAGAATTCTCAGGAAAAGGCCATGCCCACACAGAGGTCTCATTGGCTATCTCCAGAGTGATAGGTTAGACTGCACTCCTACACTCTTCATTCTCAAATTGACACATGATTAGGTGACTGCCACAGATACTTACAGCCTACAGAATCAAATCAAAACATTGTCAGAGATGATTATTCTTGGGGCAAAAGGTACTCAAATAGTGGTTGAGGATAAGTTGCTTTCCCTAAGCAGAATTGGCCATGTGGACATGGATGCAGTATAATCTGTGGAATTAGAGCTTTGCTGATCTCCATTTTCTGATGGGTCACACTACAGGTAAGAATAAACACCTGCAAGAACCTACCAATCAGTGAAACTTTGAATGGATGAAATATGAACCAAGGAAAATGAAAAGTTACCCAAAATGAAAGGGAGTGCATAAATACTGATAGCCTAGGTGCTAGTGAGTTGACAAGGACTGTAATTGACCATTTGGATCAGGTAAATTCTACGTTATTCTATGCCAGCAGTGATGCAATCAAGAGGAATTATACTGCATTCATTTTCCAAAAAAGACATGTCAAGATTGATTCTGAAGTACAAAACTACTTGTGTTAAGAGTATATTGAAAAAAAAGATCATATTGATTGGTCTTCAACAAAATCCAATCATTAGCTCTATTATTCAAATTTCTGGATCAACCATGAAAGCTAGTGATGAAGACATTGAAGAATTGGACCAAAATCTTCAGACAGAAATGCTTCAAGTGTGATCAAAATGCATTGATAATTATTGATTGAAAAGCAAAGTTAGAAACAAAGAGCAGGTATAGTATTTGAAAAATTTGGCCTTGGTGGGAGGAAAAAGCTGGAGATTACATGACAGAATGTAGTAAACTCAGAAATTGGGCGGGAAAGCATTGCAGCTAAATCCTTTATGCTTATAATTATGGGTCTTGAGAGTTGATTTGGTGGGAGAAGACCCTCAGGATTACGAGCTATAAATAAATCTTTCTGTACATTCTCATGACAACACAGTCTCAACAGTAACCCCTATTAAGAAACAGTCATAAAGGAGCTATCATAAAAGGTGTCTCATACCTGTGTCTGGCTATTCCCTGTGCCTGGAGGTTATCTGTAGATAAGAACAATCAGGTTCTATACTACCATAAAATGGAGAAAACCCTCCTCTGACATCTTCTGCTGATACCGATCACAGATTACTCCCCTGGGGAGGGCTCAGGGGCATCTTAGTTTAACTAGCACTAGACCAAGATGATGACCAACATCATTGCTTATGCCCTTTGAAATATCTGTAAGTCCCTTTATATATACCCATTGGAAAATACATTCAGTCTCTTTGTCTTGACATGGGACAAGGAGTCCCTATGCCCTACTGTTTATCTGTCTGTCTTGTTATTTTCCACAATCACAAAGACACTCTTGAGCATCTGTTCCACTGTGGGGATCCACTTATGCCACAATACAATTTTGCAAGACCAACAACTTATTCATAGCAAATATCGTTAGTCAACAACACAAAAGGCAAACATGCACATGGTATACCCAGTAATTATGGAACTAGCTGCTCAGTATCATCAGTTAAAAACAGACCAGGGACTGAGTGTGGAACATACCATTAGTTGTTCATATGTAAGTTCAGGATAAAGCTAAAGAAAATTCAGACAAGACCAAAATGCGACTTTGAGTGTATCCCACCAGAATTTAGAGGACATCTCAAGAACAGGTGTCCTGTATTGCAAATTAGTGAGAGAAATCCTGAGAAACGGTGGGAGAACATCAAGACCATCATTCATGATGAAGGAAAAGAGGTCATTAAAAAGGCAGGAAAGAAAGAAAACATCAAACTCAGTGTCAGAAGAGATTCTGAAACTTGTTCTTAATCTTAGAATACCTAAGACAAATGGAAGAACTGATGAAGACAAGGAGCTGAATAGACTTTTTCAAAGGACATCTTGAGAAGATAAAGTCAAAGATTGCAAGGATGTGCAAAGACCTAGAATTAGAAAAACAAAAAGGATGCACTCAGTGTATCTTAAACTGAAATGACTCAAGAAAATATTCAAGTCAGACGTCCAGATATTGAAAGGGTCTATGGGAAAATATTGAATGATGGAGAAAGCATCAAGAAAAGTTGTAAAAAAGAGAGTCCATGTCCTAAAAATAAGCAGTTGATAATCTACCATAACAGGATGTAGCATATGAGCAAAGACCAGTAGTGCTTAAGGAATAAGTTCAATCTGAACTGAATGCACTAGGAATTGATGGAATAAAACAAAACTCCAGGAATTGATGGAATATCAATTGAAATGTCTCAACATGTTGAAAAACACTCCAGAATTCACTCACCTTTGCCAGGAAATGTGCAAGATAGCCTCTTGGCCAATTGACTGATGGTAAGAGATTCATATTTGTGCCCAATGCAAAGAAAGATGACCCATCATAATATTTAAAATATAGGACAATATCATTGATACCACATGAAAGTAAAGTTTTGCCGAAGGTTATTCAACAATGGTTGCTGCAATGATTTACAGAGATCTGCCAGTGGCTCATGTTAGATTCAGAAAGGCACTTGGAACAAGTGATATTTTTGCTGATGTTAGATAGATATAGGCTGAAAGCAGAGAATAACAGAAAGATGTTTACCTGCATTTTATTGATGATGTCAAGCATTTTTGTTGTGTGTTTACACCATGATAAACTATGGGTTGTCTTGAGAAGAATGGGAATTCTAGAACAATAGACTATGCTTATTAGGAATTTGTGCATGGATTGAGAGGCAGTTGTTGGAAGAGAATAAGAGAATGCAGCATGGTTTAAAATCATAAAAGTTAAGAGTCAGTTGTGTGTCTTTTCACCTTCTAATTCAATATGTATGCTGAGAAAATAATCAGAGATCTGGATTAGATGAAGAAGAATATAACATCTGGAGTGGAAGAAGGCTTTTTAATAATGTATGAGATGCTGTGGCACAACCTTGATTGCTGAGAGTGAAGAGGACTTGAAATATTTACTGAAGAAGATTGAGGGTTGCAGCCTAATGTGATGGGTAGGTTTGTTATGCCATCATGGACACAGAAGATTGGTGGCTCTGTTGTGACGGCACAGCCAATGAACACATGGGATGAATTGAAGGGCAGAGATAGGAAGGTCTCAGCGAGTCCCACCCTCTCTTTTGCTTTCGGATCTTCAGACCAGACAGCTGCCTTGTTCGTCCTGTGCCTCGACCTCCAAGCAACACTACCTGTGGGACACCTAATCGTGGACTGTGGAGCTGTGAGTTGAAGTTCCTTCAAGCCCTACTTCGTCACGCTTCTGGGATATACATCTCTTGAGCTGGGGACTGTTGGACTCTGTCATCTGGCTGACTGTTGGTGACCTGCTCTGCTGTTTGCTGCCTGTGACCAGATAGCCTGAATTGCTCTACAGAGGACTACTCAGTGACCCTCCAGAATTGAAGGACTGCCAGTCTTCTAGCTCTCTCACACAAGTGAGTTGGACCGAGCAATTTGTACTGCTTTATAGATAGTTAACTGATTCTTTCTTATCTTATATACCCTTCTCTCTATATAAATATGTAAAAAGAATTACTAGTGTCCTGGTTTTATTTCTCTAAGAGAATCCTGCCCTACACACCTAATATATTGATTTCAACACAAAGTAAATAGACCACAATCCTCAAAACTGAACCACTACATAGATAACATCATGGTAAATGGAGAAAATATTGACGCTGCCAAGTATTTTGTCTTACTTGAATCTACAGTCAGTGCTCATGAAAACAGTTGTCAAGAGATCAAAAGATGTATTATATTAGGTAAATGTGCTGTCCTGGAACTTTTAGGAAGATTGAAGTACAAGGATGTTACTTTGAGAACTAAGATGGGTCTGACCCACACCATGGTATTTTCAGGTTGCTTCACATGCATATGACATTTCACATTGAGTAAGAAAGACCAAAGAAGAACTGATGCCTTTGAATTGTGGTGCGGGAGAAGAATATTGAAAGTACCATGGACTGCTCAAAGGACAAATGCATCTGTCTTGGAAGAAGTAAAGCCAGAATGCTGTTTAGAAGCAAGGATTGCAAAACTTAATGCCATGTACTTTAGACATGCTGTCAGGAGATGCCGGTCCCTGGGAAAGACACAATGATCAGTACTGTAAAGGCGTAGTAGGTGAGAGGAAGTCCCTCCATGGGTGGATTGACAAAGTGACTGCAACCATAGGTTCAAGCTCACGAATAACTCAAAAAGGGCTCATGGATGGCCAGTGTTTCCTTTTGTTGTGCTCAGAGCAGCTGCGAATCAGAACTGACTCAATGGCAACGTTGTCTCTTCACACAGATGTAGTCAATGTAATTCCTATATATTCTGTCTGACAAGTTCTATGGGTAGAATTGTCTTTTTTTTTTTTTTTTAGAAAACAATTACAATGAAGTCGTTTGTCTTGCAAAATTCTATCATGCCATCTCTAAGTTCTTGTATATCACCAAGGACATATTTTCTAATTACTGATCTTTTCTCATATGTTCCAACATGGCATTTCAATTGTCCTAATTACCAATGTGCCTTGATTATATATTTGACCTTTTGGAGACTCCCAGTTCTATTTAGTAGGCTTGTTTGGAGTGTAGAGATATTATTCCATCACAGACAGCATTGTACTTCAAGCTATATCTCGAAATGTTCTCTGTGACAGTGAGTATGATGTTATTCCTCTTGAATTCATCATTTAGATTATAATAAACCATAAGATTATCGGATTAAAAATGATCAATACTCGTTCATTTCAGCTCCCTATTGCCAAGTATATTGATCTTCATGTTTTGTGTTTCATCTCTTATTGCTTCCAATTTTCTTAGACCCATATTTCATACAATCCACACTCTGAATATTAGTGTATATTTACAGCTGTTTATTGTTAATGAGCAGTGGCTCATCATTTAATGAAGACTCCACCACATCACTAAACTTGGCTCTTATTTGAGGAGTTACCCCTTCTCTAGTAACTTTTTGAATAACTTCTAATTTGTTTTTCATCTTCCAAGACTATATTAGACAGCATCTTTCTAATAATATATATGAAAGCTTTTCAATCTTGAGGAGTAGACAGTCCTATGTTAGTCCAGATAGACTAGAGAAACAAATTCTTAAACATGCATATGTGAATAAGCAGAGGTTTATATACAAGAGGAAGGGAACATTGAGAAAGCATCCCAACCCAGTCCAGTCCAAGGTCATAAGTCTAATGTTAGCCCATATGTCGGATACCAGTCTATAAAGTCTTCTTCAGGTTCACAAAGTACATGCAATGATGTCAGGACAATCACAGACCAGTGGGTGCTGAGTCTTGTGTAGCCAGTGGTGGTAAAAGCATCTCAGTGCTGGTGGGGTTCTCTATATGGTTTTTCTGGCTTCAGAGGTATGATTTCATTAGTCTAAGCCCATGTGGCTTCTCCTGTGGTTCCTCTAGTTTCCAGGACTCAGGATCTATCAGCATGCCATCATGTTGTCAGCGGCAGTGTCATCCAAGGACTGAGTCTTGTCTCTCACTCCTAATCATAAAATACCGCAAGATATCCCAGAATTCTCAGAAGAAAGCCGTGCTCATACAGAGGTCTCATTGACTATCTCCAGACTGACAGGCTAGACTACCCTTCCACTCCCCATCCTGAAATTGACACAAGAGTACATGAGGGCCACAGGCTTTCTTCATAGTCTGTTCTTAGACCTAGTGCTCAGCTGATACTTACTCATCTTAAATGACCTTAGTGATATGTAAAATATTAGTGACATAAATTTCAGTGTCACAGAAACACATAAGACACCATGGTATGACATACTGAGACAAGTTTTGGTAAATGCTAAAGTACATACTTCTTTGGGGGAAGGATTAAAAAGATAGAAACATTTCCTTTAAGAGTGGATATACCAGAAGATATGTCAAGAAACAATAGCTTCAACTTTGGATGATTTTATTTAATAAATGTTGACAATATTTTGTAGCTCTATTTTAAATTTCACTCTCATATTTCTGCATAAATAGCACCAGCACTTTAATTTTAGAATAGTAGCAGTGAAGTAGAAAATTCATTTATAGCAATGGAAAATATAAATTTAGGAACTTTATACCTTCTGGCCCATTAAATTTTTTTGTTGATTATTTATTTTTACTACATGCCTGTGTGTTAGGCATAAAAATATAAAGGACCTACAGACAATGCAAACTTCACTAAAAATTCATGGCAAATTCAACAATAAAAGAAATGTTTATATAGTAAAATAAAGTGATTGCCTATCAATATAGAAAGAATTACCTTTATGGTGATAAACTCATGACTCTAAAAAATAGAAATATGCAGAATTTACCTTTAAAAAATGAGGCTATAATTGAAACTTGAATATAAAATGCCTTACTTGGGTTGTTTTATATTTTTTCTCTTTTAACCTTATTCTTGATACACTGAGTATAATAACAAAAACTATAATAATTTAGAATTTATAAATTTCCTGATTATCATTTGTTAATAATTTACTTTCTTAATTATTATAATTTTGAGCCATTCAAATACCAGTTTTACAGAAAATCTCTTTTTTTTTAAGAAAAATATTCCTGAATTATAAATAATTGAGCCCTATTATTCTCTGTGCGTGGGCCAGGGAGTAGGAGAAAGTGGAGTAGTTAGCCTTAATTATCTGGGTAATTTATTTCTGTCAACCCAGCCTTGGTGCCCTTTCCTTTCAAAACTGAAAAGTTATATTAGAAATTATAGTTCGTCTTAAAGGAACTATAACATTAGAGATGACATTTCCGCGCATTTGTGGATAAGTTATTTTCGCGATGTCACCTTTCCTTGTGATCGTTGCACAGTGTTCCTATCCTGGGCTAGCGATTGAGCGAGTGGATGACAGGAGGGTCAGGGGACTCTTCGCTCTCACTTCCAGGCCCTTCCGTTGCCATCTGCAATCAGATTGTTAGCGTGTCAGCTCAATCTGTCAGAACCCCTTGAGTGCCGCTCGGCCGGCTAAGAGCAAATACCTCGTGTATTGGCTGCGGATGTCCCTTCACCACACGCAGTCACTCAGTCATGCAGCCTACATGGGGCAGCAGACAGCACCTTCCCAGCGCCTTATGATGACTGAGCTTTCCATCGGCGTGTCGTGACCTTATCAGAAGGCACAGCAAAGGGCCAGGGTGAAGAGCTTGGTAAGGCTTGATTGCCTCTAACCTTCTCTTGTCTGGTAAAAATGGTAGCTCCTTTTACTCCAGTCAGTCAGAAACAAATGTAATAAACAATCCTTATTTAGAAAACCAGTAAAATATTTCTTTTATGTAGTGTTGAACCATAGCCACTAGATGACACCCAGAGACAGTTTCTATATGTCTGACTCAGGTGTCTCTTAAGGTGACATTCTTGCTAAGACTTTCATGGAGGTCACAGATGTAGGCCAATCCAGCCATCTTTTGAGATGTTATTAGTGATTTCACTTTAATATTATCAATGACTATCCCGTCAGATAAACAAAACCAAGCACAAACTAGATGCCAGACACAAAGATTTATGTACATGCTGTATACATGTATGCGATATGTAGCATGCTGTATACAATATATTGCATATGCTGTCATTTGGATAAACTAAAAAAAAAATCCAAAAATGAAAAACAAAACTACTGCCATTATCTTCCTCCTGACCCCAGCAAGTCCAAGGACAGGACAGAAACATCCCAGTGGGTTTCTGATGGTGAGCATCTTTACAGGAGCAGAAAGTCTCATCTTTATCCAGGAGAGTGGCTATGTTTTTGAACTGCAACCTTGAGATTAGCTGACTAATGCACAAATCCACTTCACCACTGTGGCCCAAACTGAAAATAACTACTGTACTTTTATTTTTTACCTATACATGTTGCTAATAATGAACTAATAAAATTGTGTGGTTCTTTTTAGAGTGTTGGTAAAATTCTGCTAGTACTTTTGTCATAAATCCTTCTCAGGGGCTTAAAATTCATCAATAATTTGCTCCAGGCAAGGTATTAGAAGCCAAGCCACAGCAGTATGATAATATTCTTGTGACCGTAAAAACTTGATCTCAGGGACAAAAAAAAACTCTTGTCTTCCTCTGTGTATGTGTATGCATATTTGTGTTTGTCAATGAGATAAAACAAATGGTAAATACCAACAAGCATAAACTTTCAAATAATTATTTAGAAACTTTCAAACAATTATTTGGATTTCCTTTAAAAAATCATGGATACTGGAGGTCATATTTAGTATATGCTGAGCATTCTTTTCAAAAAAACTCAATGTCACTCCTGGGAGCAAATTTAAACTTTAAAAGTATAATTTCTTTCTTTAATAAAATATAATTTTAATACCAAAGTATCAGTGTAAAAGAGTTGCATACCAATGATAAAATACTCTGACTACACCACTATATGTATTCAGAATTTCAAGATAAAATATTAAATATGCAATTCTAATAATATTCTTTGAAAATTCTTGATGAAGTATCTGTGTTGTTTTGAAAATACAAATTTGTTAGGTTAACAATATCGATGTTCATTAAATTGAACTATTTTTTCTCAAAATAAATATGGTGATGCTCAAAATATATATTAATTAAATGACGAAGAAATAAATGCCTTGGGTCCTAGAGGATAATATCCTTATCAAGAAGTAAATGTAAAGAAATTGGCACAATACACACTTATAAATTGAATTACTTTGCTATAAAAGGAAAGATTCATCAATTTAAAGATCCTAGAAGGAAGGATAATTAACTTCATTCTGGATAAATTCTTTATAGTGTGAAACCAAGACATTCTATTCTAGCTACTCAGTGAACATTTTTATTTATTTTATGATTTTTTTATTATTACATGTGATTTTCCTGAGTTTTAGAGGATTAAATTGAAATTTTGGCAAGTTTGTTTAATTAAAATAACACTTGTATTTTGAAAGTCAATGTTCAGAGGCATATTTCTATTAAAAATCCTCATGAGAAAAAGGGTAGACAATTTGCATAATAAAATAGATATATTCCTCCTGATTCTTACTTAGCTTTTTCTTATCTGAAATATTCTATGGTGTACAAAAAGAGGCTTCATTACATTTTTCAATATAAAAGTGTTGACTTTGTTATAAATGTTAGATATTATTTTATACTTCTGTTACAGCCAAATATGTAAATAAGAAAAGAAATTTATTTTTAAATTTTAGAAATTTATTTTAAAAGGCAGTATTTGCAATTTTTTTAAAAAAAAACTAGCATTTTCTGTCTGCACCAATGACCAAACTTCCCTATGGCTCTAATAATCTCAAATTTCTCTGCAATATTAAGTATATAAACACTCCAGTTCATAGAAAAACATATTAAGTCCATAACTCAAAAGTTACACACAACCACACAACATGCATATACACATATGCACCCTTATGTTAAAATGTATTGCAAATACCAAGCAGAGCAAAACAACTCTGAAATGTCAAGATAGGTTAACTCTACTTATGTTATTGAAAGTCCTGGTTTAGAAGGTATTGTCTTCTAAATAACACTGATGCCAATTACTCTCAGAAACCTGCCAATGGAGAGGTGACTGGTACTAGAATCTTGTCAGACACTCTCGTGTTCAATGTTGTCTCAACGTCTGTTGTTTTTCATCACGTATTTGCCTATGTCCCAACCTTTACAATCACTTAAGCAGAGATCATTTGTCTTTGGATTATATTTACAAAATACTTTGAAGTATCAATCATCTGAATTTTCTAGAAAAACACAAAGCAGTTTCAAAATGATTTGGATGTCTAATTTATTTTTCTTCCTTTTCTATTTTTATAGAGATATTTTTTTTATTTTTCCCTCCACTTACAGGTGCAGAATTAAAGAACACGTTCGCTCACTATATTATTGATGCACTTAAATGGAGTGTTCCGAAGCATGTAATTACCGTGTAGGTTTATGGCCCTGAAGTAGCCGGGGATAGTGGTGCTGCATATCCATGATTTGAAGGACATACAGTGATGATTATAGAGGCAGTACTCTGCATCCATTCTAGCCCTTTTGTGTTTAGCTAGTTGTCATGGCAAATAATTGGATAGAATTTAAGCCACTTTCTTCCAAGTGGGAAATTCATAATTTTACCCTTCACCTAATTTTGTAGATACTTTTAAAGAACCTTAAAGTTTCTACAGGAATGACGTCGAGCAGTGTGGGAAAAAATTTCACTTCCAGCAAACACCTCAGTATTAGATTTCTGCTTCTTTAAGTAAAATTACCATTTGCACAACTGTGCGGCGTCTTCCTATAACTACAGACTTTCAGCTTTTTTGATCAAACAAGCTCAGTGTGATTTACTTTGGTAGCTTCTGAAGGACATGAAAAAATAAGACTAAAAATGGAAATCCTATTAAAATGTAACATATATATTACTTTGTCTTGGGTTGTATTTGCAGAAGATTAAATTCTTCAACACATAGTTGAAGGATATGATCTTTTAGATTAATAGCATCACAGCAATAGCAATGATAGTAAGGGATAGGGCTAATTGACACAAAAGATGTGTAAATAATGTATTTCATTTCTTAATATATGTTGGTATATTGTGATGAAAATATTACTATTTTGCCTCATTTTAATTACAAATTCTGATTACAAATATTCGAAAATTTATCATTGAAATATTTTATACATAATCCAGTCCATTATTCTCTGAGAACATCAGTCATTTGGTTAATCATTACTTAATGAGCACTTATACCAACACTTTGATGAAAATAATGACATAAACAAATAAAAATAACAAATGCAAACATTCCTTGCCACCGAAAGGATTACATTCTACTGGATTCTCTCAAATATCTTGTATTCTAGAGAGGGTGTCAAGACATGGAAGATGATACCCAGGTGAATTTTGACCATTTTATAAAACCATGTTTTACAGGTAACTAATTTTATATCACATTAGACAAACTTAAGGTACCTAAAACTGTTATAATTAGACAAAAAGGTCCCTGTATCATAGTTCCCTGGTTTTAAAGAGCAGCTTGATGCTTTGTTTCTATGTTTGTTGTTAGGTGTTTTTGAGACAATTCTGACACTTAGCTACCCCATGCAAGCACAATCCATGCTGCCTGGTTATCTGGTCCTTTGTGGTCCTCACAATTATTCTTGTGTTTCAGGCCATTTATGCAACTACTGTGTTGATTCACTTTGCAGAAAGTCTTCCTCTTTTTCACTGTCCCTTTTCTTTACCATGCAGGAGGTTCTTTTCCAATGACTGGTTCCTCTGTCAACATAACCAAAGTATGTGAGATGCAGTCTTGCCACCTTTGCCACTAAGGAGCATTCTGACTATACTTCTTCAAAGGCAGATACGTTTGTTCTTTTGGCTTGTCAATGGAACTTTCAAGATTCTTCTTCAGATCCAGAATTCTAATACAACGAATCTTCCTCAGTATTCTTTCTTCAACGTCCAACTTTCACATTCATGTGTGAAGACTGAGATTATGCCATGGCATGAGTCAGGCACATTTTAGTCCTCAAGGTACCATCTTTGCTCTTCAATGCTTAGAGAAGTCTTGTGCAGCAGATTTGACCAATATCATGTGCCCTTTGATGTCTTTGCTGCTTCCAAGAACATTGAGTATTAGTTGCCATCATGCACTCTTGACTCAAGTGCCTCTGTATACAAAAGTATGAAATACTACCCCATTTTTTGCCATCCTCACAATTGCTATGTTTGAGTGCATTGTTGAAACAATTTTGTTAATCCAGCTGATGGAAAATGTTCATCTCTTGTCTATGGCACCTCTTCTTCACAAAGCATGATGTCTTCCTATAGGGACAGGGTCTTCCTGTTAACATTCCCCAAGTACTGAGGCAAAGTCTCCCATTCATCACTTTAAAGGCACATTCTGGCCATAAGTCTTCCAAGATATCATTCAGAGTTTTTCACCCTAGATTGGTCCAACAATGCTTTTATTTTATTTTATTTGGTTCTTGACTGCTGCTTCCATAATATCGATTGTGAATGCAAGTAGAAGAGATCATTGACATTATGAATATTTTCTCTGATTTTTATGAGATTGCATAAGTGATTCCTGCTCTACCTCATTTTTTTAAAGTATTTCTGTTGATGTTCAATAAATTGATTGTGCCTTGTTGTCACGTAATACCGTACCAAAATTTCACTAATATTTAAATACTATCTGCTTTTGCTCACATGGTACCTCTTTAAATGGATACTCAAAAAACAACAATTTTTGAAGAATGACTATATATTTTATCTGTTTTGGTGATGCCTGTGTCATTTAAATATTTTGCTCCTATAACCCTTCAGATTTTCCACTTGAGGATTGAGTATCCTTTTTAACTTCTTTCACCTTGAGAAATTATAAGCATGTTCAAACCTTCTGGATTTCTAACTCTAGGTCTTTGAACCTCTCTTGAAAATATGGTGTCTCCAGCTGCCTTTCATAATCTTCTGTTCAATTCTTTTACTGCATCATTTCTTCTATTTCAACCATGCCATTAAGTGGGCAACAATGGACTCTGGGGTCTTATTTCAATGTCTGCATTGATATATTTGGGTGTTGGCACAAAAAATTTTAAAATTACTATGGATTACCAGGAGACTAAACAAATCTTTCTTGGAAAAAGTATAGCCAGAATATTCTCTGAAAGCAAAGAGAACAAGACCTTCTTTCACATGCTTTAAGAATATCAAGGGAGACTAGTACCTGTAAAAGAACACCTTGTCTGCCAAAATAGAGGGTTGCCAAAAAAGAAGACATTCCTTAAAGAAGACGGATTGACACCATGGCTGCAACAATAGATTCATACTTAGCAATTGTAGGGGTTACACATGGCTGGACAATATTTTATGGAATTGTACAGAGAGTTGCTATGAGTTGAAAATGACAATACCAGACAACAAGAAGTTTATAGATATAAATAAACAGATAGTGAAAGCACTTATCTATCCCAAGAATTTTGGAAGACAGCAACTTGTCTAACCAAAGGGAAGAAACCCATATATGTGTCCATTTTATAGTCAACATAATGCAGAACATAAGGAATAGCATCACTACTATTGCATGAAATTTACATTTTACCAAAGATAAGTAAAAATATTTACATCAATAAATAAGCAGCCATCTTCCAGTAATTTAAGTTGGATTCAGAAGAGAGTGCGCATAACATGAGAAATATCATAATTGACATCCAATTGATCTTGACTGAAAGCAAAGACTACCAGAAAGACGTTTATTTATGTTTTACTGACTATATAAAGACATTTGGTTGTGAAGATCAACAACAACAACAACAACAGCAGCAGCAAAAACACTGTGGATAGAATTGAAGTGAGGTTTGTGAAAATCCAGAATACTTCATTGTGCTCATGCAGAATCTGTACATGGGCCAAGGAACAGTCATTTAAATAAAACAAGAAAATATTGTGTGGTTTAAAATCAGGGCATGTGTGTCAGATTTTATTGTTCACCATACTTTTTAATATATATGATGAGTAAATAATTGAAAAACTAAAGAAAAAGAGCATGGCATTAGAATCAAAAGATAACTTAGTATTCAATATACAAATAACACAAGCTTGCTTGATGAAAAAAAGCGATGATCCCTGATGAAAACCAAAGATGCAACCTATACTGACTTATAATTCATTATACAGAAAACCAAAATCCTCACAATTGGACTAAAAGACATCATGCTAACTGGAGAAAATATGAAGTTGTTAAGGATTTTTATATTGCTTAAATTTATAATCAATATTCATGGAAGCAGCAAAAATAAATCAAGCAGTGTATGGCCTTTGTCAAATCTGTTGCACAAGAACCTCTTTTAAGTGTTTCAAAAACAAAAGCCAAACTCGCTGCTCTCAAGTAGACGCCAACTCATAGCATCCCCACAGGAAAGTGTAGAATGTCTCTATAACTTACTTAAACTGTAAACCCTGGTAGGAAGAGAGAGCCCTCAGAGGAGCTGGTGATTTTGAACAGCCAACCTTACATAACCAATATATTTCCAAGGCACTTGTAAATGTTCCAGTGTAAGGATTTCACCTGGAAAACTAAGGTACACTAGACTCAAGCCACGGTATTATCAGTCACCTCTTATGAATGTGAAAGATTGACAAGGAATCAGGAAGACCATGAAAAATCAATGCATTTGAGTTATGGTTCTAGGGGAGAGTATTGAAAGTACCAAAGACTGCCATAACAACAACCTAATCTTCATTAGGAAAAGTATAGGAGCATTCTGTTTAGAAGAGAAAATGGTGATATTTCAGCTCACCTTCATCAGACAAGTTATCAAGGAGACAAGCCCCTGGAATAGGACTTCATGCTTCGCAAAGAAGAGGATAAGTGAAACAGGAAGACTCTCAAGAAAGATGGATTGACACAGTGGTCACAAGAATAACAAGAATTTATTCGTACTTTTTAAGTATAACAAGAATTGTGAGCATGATAAAAGATAGCACAAAGGAGAGCACCTAACAAAAGCAGCACATAATGATTTCATCATTATGGCAGAGCTTTAAAAGTTATACATGGAAATAGTACACATAGCAATTCTTGTACGAATAAATGACAAAAACAGGTCCAAGATCCTTCAATTGTGTATTGTATTTCTTCATTATTCCTGTTACCATTTAAACATATCACTTGGTTCAGTCTATTGAGTGACATGGTGGTTTTTTGATAGGTGCCATCAAGTTGATTCTGACCCATAGCGAACATGTGTACAATGGAACAAATCAGCGTCTGCTTGTGCTCTATCCTCACAAGCTTTCCTATGTCTGAGCCTATTGGCACAGCTACTGTGTCAGTCTCCTCAAGGGCCTTCTCTTAACACACTGTCCTCCAGTGACTAGTTCCTCCTTGACATGTCCAAAGTATATCAAATGAAGCCTTGCCATCCTTGCCTCTAAGGAGTATACTGGCTGGATTTCATCCAAGACAGATCAGTTTGTCCTCTTAGCAGTCTGTGATACTTTTCATACTCTTCTCCAGCACTACAATTCAAATGCATCAGCTCATCTTCAGTTTTACTTACTCAATGCCCAACTTTCATATGCATGTGAAGTAATTAAAACTATCCTAAAAACATCTACCCTTGCTTTGGCCAGGTCCCCTTAGTTCTGAAAGTAACCCGTTTGCTCTGCAACACTCTAAAGAGGTTGTGTGCAGCAGAGCTATCCAATGCAACTTGTCTTTTGATCTCTAAACCCCTGCTACCATGAGCATTGATTGTGGCTCCCAGTCAGAAAAAATCTTTGACTTTTCACTTTCAACTTACCCATTGGTCCAGTTTTGAGCAATTTTATGTCCTTCACACTGTTACTCCATACTGATATCTGCAATCCTTGATCTTCATTAGCAAATGCTACCTTTCTTCTTCATCTTCAGCAAGGAAGATTGTGTTATATATCATGGGTTGTTAATAACTCTTCCTCCAATCTGGACACCACATCCTTCTCCATGTCACCGAGCTTCTCTGATGATGTGCTCAGTGTACAGATTAAGTATGGTGAGAAAATACCACCTTGTCATAAACCTTTCCTGATGTTAAACCATGCAGTATTCCATTGTTCTCTTTGCACAACTGCTTCTTGATCCATGTAACAATTCTGAATAAGCATAGTAACATGTTTCAGAATTCTCATTCTTCTCAAGGCTACCCACAGTGCATTAGGATGCAACAGTATAATGCCATTGCATACAAAGACAAGTAGACACCTTTCTGATATTCTCTAATTTGAACCAAGATCCACCTGATTCATCAACAATGACCCTTTTTCCACTCTATTCTTGAGTCAGCCGGGATCACTGTTCAACTCTCTGTCAGTATACTGCTACAATCATTGTTGAGATATTTTAAGGGGAATTTTATTGACATGTGTTATCAGTGACATAATTGTTTTATAGTTTGGACATTCAATTGGATCAACTTTCTTTGGAATGGGTACAAACACAGATCTTTTCCAGCTGTCCAAGTAGCTGTCTTCCAAATTTTGAGTGACATAGGAGTTCCAAGAATGAATGAAAAGTAAGGTTTTTTTTTAGCACATATTTTAAGTGAGAAGGTTTCTCAAGCCAGTAACTTACTAATATATGCATAAGTCTCTAGTGTTTCAGGTTTATTTTGCAAGCCTCCAAGGATGACAAACTTCGTAGAGAGTCCTATCAAATGTCAGAGTCTCTACTGTCTTTGTTAGCTGTTCTCTATTTTACTTCTTTGGGTTCTAATATCCATTCCAATGGTTACACAGAAATTCAAACATATTTCAGGATGAAAGTGTTTTTAGGAAAGTCAACATGTTGTTACTCCAGTGACAGATGCTGAGGATGGTTGTTTATCAGGACATGTTTCAAAGGTACAGTCAGCTCATACAAACCCAAATGGGCCGGCCACTCTGCTGTAAGCCTAACCTTGCAGACCTTTAGCTCAAGCTTAGTGTGTCGGCAAGTTCAGCTCCCTCACGTGCCCAGAAGAAGCCTGCTCCAGTAAACACAAAGCCAAAGGCACTCAGCTCCACTTTAGTGAGTCAACAAGTCCGCCTCCCCTAATCAAGTGCCCACAGGCACTTTGTGCACAAGCCAGCCTCCTGGACAGACTCTCGTTGCATTTTGCTCTGAGGACTGGGGAAGTCCACTCTTCCGTCCCATGCTCTGGCTTTTGGCCGCTACTCTGTTATTGTAGTGGTCATCCGCAGATAGGTTCAATTCTCCAGGGACTTGAATCCAGAGGACATGTGCCACGCCCGACTCTTGCTGGTAATGTGATGCCTCCTCCTGTTTTGCGAGGGCTCATCTTATATGCAGCAGGACGCCACTCCAGGATCCTGTTTGCAATTACCCACTTGTGACTTCTCTCAATATCTCTTTAACAGACTTCCGCTGGGAAAGGCATACGATGCAGTAATAGAATGGAGATATGAGGCAGGTCTGAATGACTCCAGGTTCTCTTTGGACTCCTATCTGGTTTACAATGTACATGTTCCCATTTCAAACATAACGACATATTTAGGAAATTTTAAAACTTTTATAACAAGTCTGTGTCTACAGATCTTTGTAAGTTTGAATGTTCTATTTTATGTTTGTTCAAATTCATCCTCTTCCCCCTGTACATCTTATTGGCTGAGTTTATAGGAAAAAGGACTTCACATAAGGAAATCAAAATTTCCCACTATAGAAAGCCTTTCCAAGGCTAGCATTTAAAGTTGCCAAGATGAAAATCAGAGTGACACAACGAGTCAGAAGTAAGATTATTATAGAGAAGAGAGAAGCACTTAAATAAACAATCAGACAGAACAAACAGAATAATGAAGAAATCAATGAAAGGGGAAAAAAAGTTGACTTTAAATACTTGTTCATCATGAAAAGTGTATATCTTAAAAAGTTGATGTCAAGTCCATTCCAACTCGAGGTTACCAATATAACAGAATAACCTTCCACGCATGTAGCTTTCAGTAACAGACTTTTGGGTAGTGGATCACCATGTGTTTTCTGACACATCTCTGAATGAAATTAAATCTCCAAAATTAATCTTATCTGATGTCAATCATTTGTATCCCCAAGACCCAGCAAGCCAGTTACATTATTGGCTATGCCTACAAATATTTATACAGAATACTCTCTTCTTCTTGACTCTAGATAGAATTTAGAGTTTGATTCATAAGCAAAAAATCTTGAATCCTCTCATTCAGCAAATAAACAGAACAAGGTACTAGGCAGGGACCAGACAATTGCACACAGATGCAATTGTCCAGTCTAATATCTACACTGGGAAGGATAAATGCAGGGTGACTATGTGATAGAGTGGCCATCTCTTGGCAAAAGAGGGAAAAGCATCAAGGAATGTTTCAGAATTTCAAGTTTGAAAATGAGAAAGTGTTAAGCTATTAATCATTGAAGCATGGGAAGAAAAAAAGCTTTTGAGAGGAAGACACAGTCTTGGCTTTAGAGATAATAAAGTGTATGAATGTCTAAGATTTTTTACTTAATTCTAATAAGGTCTTATAAAGCAGAAAACATTAGCAGAGGAAATCTATACGCTGTGTAAATTTGGAGATTTACTAGATTAAGTAAGGTCACAAGATCAGTAATCCCCAAAAGCTAGAACCTGAAAAATACTGATTAAGCTACAAAGGTGAATTAAACTGCTTTGAATTTGGAAAGAAATAATTGTACCAAGAAAGTGACAAAAAGTGAAAAATTGAGCAAAGATAGCTGTGAAGATTCTTTCATTATGGAAGCATGCTGCAGAGAGGGAACTTTATCAAATCCATACGATCAATAATCATATGATATGAACTAAATCAATGAGATGAACCTCCTATGTTTTCTTCACCTCTTCTACACCATCAATTCACTGTCCTTTCATGTCCCTCTTCATTCATGGAAGTTAAAAGAAGTTGCCCAGAGCGAGGCCAGGTGCATAAGGTGTGTGGGGCAAGAGGCATGCTAATTTTTAATAAAAAACTGGCACAGAGATGACTGCATGAGCAGGTTCATTGCTGTGGTGGCAAAAATCAGTCTGTTGTCTCCCATAAATCAGGCCATTCTTGTTGCATGCTATTTCACTATCTATTCTGAACCTCTGAGTAGAAAGCTTGATTAATGGTCTGACCTAATGGAATTGATTCCAAATGCAATATACCCCTCACATCAAAAGAACAAATGAGCATTGTCTTGATATTTGAGCATTTTGGGGGTGAGGTGACTATGGTGCCTTCTACTGGCTGGATTGAGGTCATAAGAATAGGGGTATTCATCACAAGGATGGAGGTTTTCCGTCCACCTCCCTCCCATTTCTCAAGGGGGACAAACAATCGAAATGTAGGTGAAGGGAGACATTGAATGGTATTAAAATATGAAAATGATCATTTATGAATTATCAAGGGATCATGAGAGCAGAAGGGTTGGGGAGAGAGGAAAAAAGAGGAGTTGATTCCAAGGGCTCAAGTAGAAAGAAAATGTTTTTAAAATGATGATGGCAACATATATACATGTGCTTGATACAATTGATGTATGGATTGCTATAAGAGCTGTAAGAGCACCCAGTAATATGATTTATTAAAGCACCATGGCTTGTCACCAGTAATGACTTTGAGGAAAAGGTCATTTGGAGCTTTGGAGCTGCTCTTTTGAAGCACAGCTTGTTTCCTGTCAATGCTCTTTCCTGGTCAATCAGAACCCGAGGCACAAATTTTGTAGTGACCCGTCTCATTCCCAAATTTTCCAGTAAAGTTTGCTGAACAGAACTAAAAGATAATCAAGATAACTTTCCCATCTCTTCAATGATAATGGTGACCTTCAAGCACAAATGCAATGATTTTGTCAACATTTTTGTGTTTGCAAAGTTGACAGACGTCCACAATGAGGTTTGCCATTAATCAAAATTTCGGTAACAAGAAAACAACTCATTCACTAGGGTATTTTCCCCCCCATAGTGCTCTCTTTGTAAGCTGTGTTCAACATCACAACAGTTTCTGTGAGATTTTTCACAAGCAGGAAACTAAATTTCACAGCCGTACTCTGCTCTCTTAAATTGACTATCACAATAAATAAGGTTCCAGCAAAACTGCTGTTCAAAAAAAAAAAAATCACTGTGACCAGAGAAAACCTTCCTAGTTTATACCACTGGCTTCTCTAAGGGAAGCAAGTTGCTTAATGCTCCCATGCTGTGAAAGCTCTGCCCAAAGGAACTTTTTTTTCCATTTGTTACCCCCTCCTAAACCTAGCAGAGCATCAGTGCCAATTAACCCTATTAACAAACACTAGCAGCTCCACAATATTATGTGATCAATATCTTCTCCCTCCTTCTTACCAACACTCATCAGAAAAATGAAGTTCTGTTGGCTGGAGTGACAATGACTGACTAAAAGAGTCATATTAAATACTCCCAGTATTTCAGGTAAATCGCTCTTTGTGTGAAGGAAAAGTTTGAAGATAGAGAAAACTGCATAGTTTAGCATTATAATAGTCATTCACCCAAACCTTGCTCCAAAATACTCTATGATAGAATAAATTTATTTTCAGTGTAATTTAATGAATAGTTAGGCTGATAATAGCTGATCCATATGAAAACCCTTTAACTATATGAGAGGGGCTCTAAAACTGCAAATGGCTTCATCATAATTAATGCATGTATAACTAACAGATCTCTCATTTCATTTATTTATTTATTTTGCTTTTAAAAAATATGGGCCCCCAATAAAATGATTCATTAAAAAAAGGGGTGTGAGGGGAAAGGGGAGGTTGTTTTTTTTTTAAGAGGAGCTTGTACCAAGAGCTCAAGTGGAAAATGTTTGGAAATGTATGTGGCAACATATGTGCAAATGTGCTTGATACAAATGATGTACTGAATGTTGTAGTAGCTGTAAGAGCCCCCAATAAAATTTTAAAAAAATAATATTTAATCTAGAGGAATTGATTGCCTAATGATACCTAAGATTAATCTTATTTTTTATTTATATTTTCTTAAGGTAAATCTTAAAGTGGTCACTTTACCGTTTTCAAATGAGTTCTTTCTTTTGCAACATCAGACTGTACATGCCATCTCTTTGTTGCATGCATATTTATGTGTGTGCAGATATTCACATGATTGCATGTGTTTATGAGCTCAAGAGTGATAATGAAGTAATTCATGACCCCAGACCAGAAAAGTGATAGGACTTCAATGGCAATGGGAGAAATGTGAAGGGTTATATTCCTATAAAGATTACTCTCAACAACCCACCAGGGCATATCTTCTCTGTCCTATTGGGTCCCTATGGGTCAGAATTGATTTGATGGCAGTAAGTTTGATGTGATTTTTTTATGGGTACAGACAAAGAAGAATATAACAATGGAAAAGAAGCTGAGAGGATCTGCAGAGAAGGTAGGTGACATGAATATCAGACGTGGGTTTGGCATAATTATTTACTTTCAATCAGTCTATCCTTGACCTTCAAAATAGTCACAGCATTTTCTCTGTCTTTTTTGATATCTTTGTCTTGGGTCACATATTATCCTCCCCTCCACATAAACACACTTCTTCTTTTTTATAAGTGACTAATCTTCTTAACTTCTGATGTCAACCTTGTTTTAATTGACAAAACACGTACACCTTTATGTCACGGTGCTGAACTCTGTTTTTTCCCTTTGGGTGTGCTTTATCTAGTCTATTAGAATGTATTGTTTTAAGTCCAGAAACTTTCATCTTTCTGCCACTCAATGAAAAAATGATAATGTGTCAGCCCCCTTCTATACGTTACATATCTATCTTCATGTTCTGCCCCCAGCTACCACTGCAACTTCATCTGAATTGCTAAAATTTGGAAAAGTGTCATGATCAGATGCTGCTGCTGATGTAATAAAATTGAAACTATCTTCCATTGATAGCAGATATGTGGATTACCATAACTTTGAAAGAGTGTTTGACAAACCCTTGAACACATGCATAACTAAAAACTCACCTAACATTTCCATTCCACTTTTGAGCAGATGAATATTAAGAGACATCGATAGTTTTGTCATCACACTATTGTTTATGTTTGATAAAATTAGAAAACACACTAAATATTCATCCATATTTTGTTATTCCTAGATGTCACTTTCTTGACTCTCATAGCAGCCCAAAGCCAACACAAAGAGGCATTATCATCCTCACAATTATTATGGTTCAATCATATGAATATAAACATACTTTATTATGAGTATTTAATACCTAACCCTACTATAGCAAAAAACCCTAAATCTACCTGGAGCTATCACAGATGACCACTAACGATTTTATTTTATTAGTGTTTTTATGCAAAGAAAACATTTATTTTATATTAAATAAAACAAGGACAAGATAACTATACAGACGCATCTATAGATGAGAGAAATCAAGGTCACACTGATCTTGAAAAGTTTACTTTATAAAGGACAGGAGGGCAAATAAAGAAAACTGTCACAAAAAAACATGTTTGGGGGCAGAAAAATATATCCTAGTTACTAGTATAATTATGAAAGCAGGATCAGGGCCCATATTGGCGACACATATGTTATATGTAGGAGCTTACAATAAAGGCTCAAGGGCTTCCCCCAAGAGGCAGCCAGGACATGATGATGACTATGTGACCCCCAGTATGATAATCTCCATCCAGACAAGCCCCTAAGGGAGACTGCCCCTGTGTCGGTAGGAGAGGGTGGAAGAAATTCACTTTCCAGTGCCTCCATCCAAAGGCAGGACTAGACATATCTCTGATGACCATTAGTTTGAGGAGTTGGGATAGGGAAGTGTGTAAAGACTTATTACAGAGTTTGTAATATTTGTGGGTATTTATTTTGGTTTAAAAAATATCTCCACATTTCCTATGATTTTTGATACATGCATGTTCACCTATTCCATGGTTTCCAGAGCAAAATCAAATCAAATCAAATAAAATCTTATGAGTTGGTATAAGTCTATTCTGGAGGCTGCCCCAGTCTTGCTTTTCTCTAATAGCAGAGACAATTATAAGTTCACTATATTTTATCACATTATTTTTATCTGTCAAAATGCTGTTTTAGAATATAGGTGCCTGCTGTTTTTAAGCCTCTCTGCATCCCAGTCAAAGCCTTTGTGCAGAAAATATTATAGTTGTGCCTTTTTCCCCTTGCTGTCTGGGACAGAAGGTGTGTGTAGGTAGCCTTCTGTGAGCTAACAGAGAACTTCAATAACTCCCACAGGAAGAGCCAGTAGGGAGTTTGTATTTTTGGCCATGAATCCAGAGCTTTCATTTTAAAGTTTCAGGGTGCGTCATGCAGTTGAGCACTGATTGAATGGGGGCACTGGCGACTCTAGGGATCAAGCTGTGACATTTTCCTGAGCCTGAAGACTGTTCCCAGTTATTACTGCACAGACCTTGCTGACTGTACTTCAGTGAAACACAGGGCTAAGGAGGTGTGCTTCCACGTGTGGGTGGTCACATAAACTCTTTTTTTTTAATTGCCTTTTTTTTCTGAAAGAAATTTGTGTTCCTGGTGTGTGCTTTAGGTGAAAGTTTACATTAAATTCCCCTTTAACAATTTTTATGCAAACCACTCTCTGCTTATAATGCTACAATGTATCAGCATTTGCATTGTATACAGTAGTCTATCTTTTGTTGTTGTTGAGGGCCACTTTGATTGTTTCCAACATTTTGCTATGGTGACTAATTCTGCGATGAACATAGGTGTACATCCGCCTATTCCTGTCAGGCTGTCACACGAAAGAGCTCAAAAAGTTGATTGGAACATAGAACTGCAGTCATTTTGGAAGTCCTCACATATCCCCCAAATACTTAAAAATGGGATTGAGGAAGTACCGTGCTTTTAACATACTGGCCGTACCATAATATTAGAGATCAGCGGCCCACTAATGGTCCCCAGTGTCTTTTCATGTCTGTGTAGGCCACCTGACTGTCTTCTTTCAGTGAAGTGCCTGTTCATGTCTTTGCTTCATTTTTATAATTTTTAAAGCATGGTTTCCTTTTATATAAAACCAGAGTAATCATTTTATTGAATCATTTGCTCTGTAATAATTCAATTATTGAAAGCTTCTACATGTTTTGAAGATTAAATGTTTTCCAAGTAGGTCATTGCAAAAATGTTTCCAGACTGAAGGTTCTCTTTTCTTCTCTTGATATTCTGATAAGAGTAATTATTTAACTTTTAGGCTGTGACAGTTACCTATTTTGTCTTCTGTAATTTGGGAATTAATCTTTGTTCAAGAGGTGATTTATGCCAAAATTGAATCCCCTAATTTTAATCCCCAAGAACATATCTTTTTAACTTAATATGTTGGTTTTTTATCCACTTTGAGTTATTATTTATGCATGCCATAAAAATATGGACATGTAGTCCCTTTCTCCACATGTATACCCAGTTTTGCCAAACCATTTCTTATAGGCCTGGTTTCTTTGTCACAGAAAGTGTTTTGACTCTTTACCATAGGTGGATGGTTTCTTTCTGGACGCTTCATTCTATTCCATTACTCTGTGTCATTCACTGAATTCGTCCCAGATTGATTGGTTTGATTCCTATGACTAAGTTCTGAGATTGAGATGTGTAAGACCTCCTATGTTGCTCTTCTACACGTCGTTCGCAATACGGCCTTTATCAGATAAAACTGTATATTCATTTTTATTTCAAACAATGATAATATTGGCATTTTTCAGGATAGCATTATATATATATATATATATATATATTGGAAGTACGGGCATTTTCAGTGTAAAGTCTCCCATTTGTAAGCATTGTATTTTTCTTTTTCCTTTTAACTTCTTGTAGTGCTTTAAAACTTTCCTTGTACACATTTTTTATGTGCCTCTTGTTTTTGCAGTTATTCTGTGTCACCAAGTCAGTGCCAAATCCAAGGACTCCGTGGACAGCAGAACAAAGCACCGCCTGGTCATGAGCCATCCTGACAATGGTTGTCATGTTTGAGCCCATTGTTGCAGTCACAGTGTCGATCCAGCTTACTGACACTTCCTCTTCTCTGTCAACACTCTTTTCTACCAAGTATTGTATCCTTTTCCAGGGTCTGATCTCTCTTGATAATATATTCAAAGTATGAGAGCAATGTCTTGCCATCCTCACTTTAAAGGAGCATTCTGGTGGCACCTTTTCTTCTAAGACAGAATAGTTTGTTATTCTTACAATCCAGGGTCATTTCAAGCTTCTTCACATCACTTCTGTAATTCAAACACATCACTTCTGCACTCTCTCATTATGTTTATTTCTAAGCGCTTTATATTTGGGGACCTTCATAAATGATACTGTTTTCTTGATTTCCTTTTAAGATTCCCCCTTGTAAGCATAGAGGAAATCAATATTTTTTTATGTGTGTGGATCATCTATCCTGCCATTTTGCAGCAGAATCCTTCTACTACTTCTTGTCGCTTTGTTGTAGTTTCTGGAATTTGCTATGTACAGATTCAAACCACCTGTGAAAAGAGGAGATTGGTGCCTTTCAGTTTTGAAGTGAGGTACTATGCCGTTTCCATGGAAGAAAAAGTTACCCTTTTTCTTTCTACTCTTTTAATTTCTAGTGGTACGGTGTTTATCAGAGAAGGTGCCTTGTGCTATTTTTAAGTTTTAAAAATGTATTGAGGTTTATATCATGGCATAAGTAATTATGTATTCTAAGGAATAATACATGTACCTGAAACAAGAATGTGTGCTATTTTGTCAGAGAGTGGTTTGTTCTGCTTGTTTATTTTGGAGATGTCTCGGTTGAGTTAGTTGGATCTTCTCTGCCTGACATAAGAGTGTTTCTAATTGTCTTCCCCATCATTGAAAGGGAGATGTTAAAATTCCTACTCTTGTTATTGAACTGTTGTTATTGAAGGTATTCAGTTCTGATAAAGTTTGTTTTACGTATTTTGAAGCTAATAATTATTGATTACATTTTCATCTTCTTCTGGGTTGGCTAATTTCTCTGTAATGCCCTTCTTTATGATTATAATGATTTTTCACATGCATTATATTATATCAGAGATTTTTCTTTTCTTTTCTGGTTTTCTTCATTGTTCTTCCCTTCAATATTTTCCAGTCTTTAATTTTTTAACCAATTTATGATTTTTTGCTTAAGATGTGTCTTCTGTAGGTGAAATTTTCAAAATACTTTATAAATTGTGTCTCATATCTGGTGCATTTAGTCATTTGTATTAGATGTGGTTATCTGTAGCTATAAATTTACTTGCCTGTCACTTTCTAATACTCTGGTGACTTGCATTTTTTTGTGTGGCGCTGAAGGCTAAGTCCCTGGTATTTCAAATGCAGGCAGGGCCATGCAAAGTGAATAGGTTTCAGCAAAAGTCCAGACTAGAGCAGCCAGTGAGGGACTGGATCCCCACCATGGAGGAAGTAGTCACTGAAAACCTTATGTAGAGCTTTGAAAAATTTTCATATAGTAAAGGTCTAATACATGAGGGCTTTGTCAGAGATAGCACCAGAGGAAAGATTCATTGGGTTGGAGGACAGTCAAAATGCTACTGAGGAGAGAGTGGAATTGACTTTGGTCAGGTTAATGCACCAACTTCTGTGTGAATGGCATCTTCTGGACCTTCTTTTTACTCATGGGGTATAACTCTAGTTAAGAATAAAGAGCTGCAATGTGCTAACATATGGAACTTGCAATGCACAATGAATGAATCTTGAAAAATTGGAAGTCACCAAAAATTAAATATGGTTTATAGATATTGAAATCCTTTGTATAAGTATGTTGAAAAGGACTGGTATTATACCTACATAAGACAAATCTTAAAAATTAGAAAATCATATGATTTTTTATTCTGGGAGAAACATAATGAAGCTGAATGGCATGGTATCTGGTGTCAAAAAGAACATTACAAAATCTACTGATGTATAAATCTGTCTGTGTTAGTAGTCTACATATCCACTTTTGGGTAAATCTTATCTATGGAAGTATTTTACAAATCTTTGCACCAACCAAAATATCTAGTGAAGAAGAAATTGAAAAGTCCTACCAATGACTTCAATCATAAGTTGACCAAATATGCATTCGAGATGGTTTAAGAATTATTGGTGGTTCAATGCAAAATTTGGATTAAAAAAAAGAACCATAGCTGAAAAGCATGGACAAATAAGAAAAGAGGATAGATAGTACACAATAAAAGTTCACAAAGCCAATGTCTTGTTCATAGCAAGTGCTTTTTATCAACAACACACAAGTGACTATCCACATGGACACCTTCAGAAAGAACACACAGATGCAATCAAATTGACAGTATTTTGAGAAAAAATGCTGGAGAAGCTCAATACCAGGAGCTCAAACTAGGCCAGGGCCTGACTGTGGAAAAAAATCATCCATTGCTCTTCTTTCAGTTCAGACACAGCTGAAGAATATAGAAATAAAGCCATGAAAGCCAAACACAACCATGAGTCTATGTCACTCGAATTTCTAGAACATCTCAAGAACAGGTTTGATGCTCTGAACATTAATGATGGAAAATCTGATGAGCTGTGGAAGGACCTCACAAACATTATGCATTAAGAAATCCAAAGAAGAGAACAGAAAGAGAAGATCACAGGGGGCAGCAGAATGACTCTGAAACTTGCTCTTAATCTTACAGTAGTTGAAACAATTGAAAGAGAAATGAAGTTAAGGAGCTAAATAAAAAAATTCAAAGGACATATCAAGAAGATAAAGTAAAACACAATAATGAAATGTTCAAGGACCTAGAGTTAGAAAGCCAAAGGGAAAGAACATGCATGCTCAGCATACCTTAGACTGTAAGAAATCAAGAAAAATTCAAATCTTGAGTTGAAATATGAAAATATTCTATGGCAAAATATGGACTGATGCAGAAAGGATCAAAAGAAGATGGAAAGTATACACAGAGTCACTCTACCAAAAAGAACTAGTAGACAACCCACAGTTTTCAGAAGTAAAAGTGGACAAGAAGCATTGTTCATGAAGGAGGAAGTCTAATGTGCACTGAAAACTTTAGCCAAAAGCAAGGTTCTAGAAATTGATGGAATACAATAGAAAATTTTCATCAAGCAGATGAAACATTGGAAGACATACCAGGAATTTCATCTATACCAGGAAATTTGGAATATAGCTACATGACCAACCGACTGGAAGAAATCATAACTTGTGTCCATTTCAAAGAAAGGATACCCCACAGTATGTTCAAATTATAGAACAATGCAAGTGAAAATTTGCTGTGGCTCCTCCAACTAAGGTTGTAGCAGTGGATCAACAGGTTGCTGTAAGAGATTCAAGCAGATTCAGAAGAGGACATGGAACAACAGGTATCATTGCTGATGTCACAAGAATCTTGGCTGAGAGCAGAGAACACCAGAAAAATGTTTTTTTTTAATGTTTTATTGACTATACCAAGGTATTAAATTATGTGGATCACAACAAACTATGGAAAACCTTGAGAAGAATAAAAATTCTACAACACTTCATTGTGGCCATGTGGAATTTGTGTGTGGATCAAGAGACAGTTGAGTTAAGAGGACAGGGGAATAGTGGACGGTTTTAAATCAGGAAATGTGTGTGTCAGGTTGTGAGGATGGTGGAAAACCAAGAGATGCTTCATTCTGTGGTTGCTACAGGTCAGAACTGGCTTAATAGCACCTAACAATAATAACAATAATGTTGTTGATATGGTACGTAGTCTTTAAATTTTCTTTTCATTTTGTTGAGAAGATGCAGTAATTCTACTTTCAGTTGCACCTAAAAGTACTCTGGGACCTAAGGCCCACTGGTGGGTAATTGGTCACCCTTTTACAGAGGAGTCTAGGGGAGGAGACAGACCAGTCAAGGTGCACCCAGGCAGTGATGATGCATACAAGTTTCCTCTAGTTCCTGAAGCCTTCCTCCCCGCTAGTCACCATGGTTCCAACACTACCTTCCAAATCCGGATGGACTGGAGAAGATACACTGGTGGAGAGGGGAGCTGGAGATATGGGGCAACCAGGATGGATGAGCCCCTTTGGGCCATTGGTTAGATTGGAGCTGGTGGAAGAGTAGAGAGAAGGTGGGGTAGAGAGACGGAACCAACAGTAAGGATATATACATAAGCTTCTATTTGAAGGACGGACATCAAAGGAGTGGGTTGGGGGAGAGGTCGGGCAGTGTAAGATATGACAGAACAATAACAATGTATAAAGTATTGAGTGTTGGTGGGGAGGAGAGAGCAGGGGAAAAGGGGAAGAGATGGAAAAGCTGATACTAGGGGCTCAAGGGAAAAGGCGCATGATTGGAGAACAATAATAACAGCAGATGTGAAGGTGCTTGGCACAGTATGTTTATTTATGTATTGTGAACAACGATGTACGGGCCCCCAATAAAATGATATTTTTAAAAAGTACTCTTTTATTATAAGGAAGGGGCTCTACTCATTGGGCTGCTAACAGCTCAAAGGTCTGCACTTTGAGACTACTAGTCTTTCTGTGGGAGAAAAACGGGGCTTTCTGCTGCCTTAACGAGTTACTGTCTTGGAAACTCCCACAGGTAGTTTCATCCTGTCTTATAGAGTCTCTGTAGGTCCGCACTGACTCGATGACAGTGACGTGGACTTTTGGTTAGAAGGATGCCAGGTTTAAAACACTTAAGTCTGCTCTATCTTGATAGATTCCTATAAAGATTGATGAAGTCCTAGACTCTCCTCAGTATGGATGCTCTATAACTAAATCATCTGTTTCCCCATTAATTTAAAATTAATGTCTTTATAGATTTACATCTCTGGCTTTCAGTTTTTAGTTTTAAAGCTTGATTTTTGAGACATCTGTATCTGGGGTGATTACAAAGTGTAATCATCTTGTGTCATAATCTTAGGTTTTTATCTCATGTTATTGTTTTATATCAACAGTACTACCTTTAATATTTCTTACCATTTTATATGGCTTTTTAAAATTCCCTTAATTTCTGATTATCTTGGAATGCACTATTTTCTTTTTTTTGGGGGGGGGGCATCACTGCCCTCTGATGGTGGGACTAGGAAGCCCAGCCTTGCTGCTGGATTTAAGCCTCCAACCAAATGGGCCGCAGTCCCGCGCACAACCACTACACCACTAGGGCTCTGCCCAGAATGCATTACTTTCATCCTTGTTTTTGAAAGACAATTATTATGAGTGAATAATAAGTAGTTGGCATTTTCTATCAAAAATTGTATATGCCATCTCCTTGCCTTTTTTTTTGTATTCCCTACCACCCAAGCAATAGCAAATATTTCATTAACTATGTCAAGTCTTAGAATTCTTTCATTGTGTTTAGTTTTGGAAAGCTTGATTATGGTAAGTCTTGGTATTTTTCTTTTGTGACTTTTTGGGGGGAGGTAAGGAATTCATTGATCTTCTTGGATAACCTGTCATCTTTCATAATATGAGTGCTCTTAGCTCTTATATTCCACATTGTGTAATTATATTCTGATGGGAGTGCACTAGGCTTGTATGTCTTCTCTTGCCAAGTTGACTGGAGGCTGTAGAGCATGCTCTTTCCCTTGTTTGTAGTGCCAGGCATTGGGTGATAAGATTTCCTTTCAAACTTTGTGTGACTGAGAATTAATATAGTAGTGCTGTGTGAGCTAATACATTTGCTTGAGGTCATAGATGGGTTTCGCCATATTTGCTAAGAAAAATGGCTACTCAAATGGGCAGATATGTCTACCATGCAAGGATGAATTGGCATATGAGAAGATGGTGGATTATCAAGGGATTTTAGTGCACAGGCAAAAATTCTGCAGAGACTGTCGAGGTGTGTGATGTACTATATCATTTCTGTCAGGCAAATGTTGGATAAGGACATTTAAACTACTTGCTCATTATTTGAAAGAGGTGCAGATGACACCTGTCACGATGCAACTGTGATCTTTTTTTTTAAGATGATCATGCTGTTCCAGGTCACCTGTCAGAACACTTATGATCTGTTAGCTTTTCAGTGGACTGTTTTAATTCCTAAAGAGGAGCTTCTTCTTCCCTTTAATGGTCATTCTCAATTATCATCCTTCTGTTTGCTCTTAACGTTCCCAGATTGTCATCTGAATATATTTGGCTTCTTGGTTCTCTGTTTTAAAGGGTGGGTATGACTGGTCTGACATCTGGGTCTATTTCCTAAATGAACTATTTTGGGAGCAGCAATTGATCTATTTAACCTGAAAAAGAGAACATCAGTAGTCATCAAATTGCAATATATATATATATATATATATATATCTTATTGCATAAAAGACCCTAATTATTAGGGTAAGCATTGCTCTACAGTATTACCAGCTACTCTACGAGGGAGTTGCATACTATTAGAGCTGCAACACAAAGAATTTCCAACTGTACCACAACTCCTCTTTTCTCTCAAAGGGAAAAGAGGGCAAAATCTAAACAAAACAGTATATAGCAGCAGGAGTACACTCACACATTCACATATCCAGCTAGTTGATAGAACATGCATCAGGAGAAGTAACCGAAATCTAGAGTTCTTGGTAGATGCTTATATTTTGCTTGTGTTTTGTTCTCCTTTATTTAAAGGTGTTGTTAAATTCCAAGCAACATGTATATAGGTCATTCATTATGGAAAGCTTCAAAACAAAGAATAAAATTATTTCTGTATATTGTGATTGTCATAAGATACAAAGCTTGTAGTGTAGCATGTGAGACAAATAATATTTCTAGGACTATCATTAAAATTAAAAATCTCATGTTCAAGGAATTGGAGACATATCTGACATCAGAATTCTTTCAGTGATAGGAGAGGAGAAAAAAAAACCATTGTTCACTTTCTCAACTTTACATATACGAATATGAATACATTTCTCTTTAATATACTTTAGTGCTATCAAAATCATGTCCTGTAGAAACCCAAGATTGATACAGAAAAGTAGCTAGAGGTATATATGATTCAAATTCTATATTTGGAAAATAGTAGCTATAGATGTCCCCAGATGACCCTCTCTTAAAGATGCTCCACATTTGACAGATTATCCATTTCTATTAATCCTTCTAATTCATTTGGAACCAAGTAAATCTACTATGAGAATTTTGGTTTTCTACTTTTCAGGCTACACATCTACAGTTTCACCTCTTGATAATGACTTCTTCATGGGGACTCTAGTGATTCAGTGGGAGAACATTTGCTTTCTAGGTTCAATACCCAGCAAATGCACGTGCAGCCACGGAGACTGACATGTCACAGTGATGTGCATCTAGTTACAGCACCAACAACACCTAACAACGGCAGTGCTTTTCTAACTCCCTGTCACAAGACAGACTGGTCCTCTCAACTCGTAAACTCCAAGCAAGCAGCTCACTGCTCCTCTCCCTACCAGTAGAGTAAAAAAGTCTCCAGTGGGTTTCCAGGCCAGCCTGAATCTCCTTTCTCCTGATTCTGGTCCTAAGAATCAATGTCTAATTCTTTTTAATTTCCACCCACTTGGAGCTGTACTGAATATGTATAATGCATCTTTCACTTGAAGAGTCTTATTACACTTCAAACTAAGTCATCTCTTCTATTTCACCTCACCAGAATAACTAACACTATTTTCTTCAGCATTTCTTTGAGTTTCTTTTACTACGTAAATCATAGAAGTGAAAAGTTAAATTGGATTATCTTCTCACTAATGAGACTACTCTATCTCTCCCCTAAACATTATTTGTTTTAACAGAAACTTCATTTATTTTTCTGAAAGTAAACTATACCATTGAGTCAATAATCAACTAAAAGCCTTGTTATTTTCACAATTTTTTTTTTACTAAGTGGATGCCTACTCCATCCTATAACTCTTGAGTGAGATGAATTTTTAAAAACCACTTTCTTAAAATTGAATCCTGTTCATTTCCAGATAAATAATCAGTTTTAAAAATATATAACATATTAACTCTTAATCTACTATTACAGAGGGCATATTTTCACTAATATACAATATAAATGTCTATATCTTATTTTTTCCTAGAAGAATTTTTTAATATTAAGAAAATATTGTGTAATTACACTGAAGCTAAATAATTAAAGATATTTCTTCGTTTTAAAATTTTTTTATAAAACTAAAACCTGATGGCCAGTTCAGCACTTTCACACTCAAAATCAGCCTTCTGGTTAACCAATTCCAAATCTATGACATCATGTGAATTAATCTATGATGTTGGCATCAATCAGAAAGGGTGTAGTGTGGCAATGACACATACAACTTTCTTTTTTAAAATCATTTTATTGGGGGCTCATACTTCATTTCTCATAATACATAAATGCATGTATTGTGTCACGCTTCTTCATATGCCTGCAGCTGTCATCATTCTCTGAACCTCCACCTTTCCATCCGAGCCTCCGTCCTCAGCCTCCTATCCCTTTCCCTCCATCCTTGCTCCCCACTCCCCCACCAACTATCAATACTCCATAAATTATTGTTTTGTCATAGCTTATACTGCTCGATGTCTCCCCTCGCCAACTCCCCTAGTGTCTGTCCCCCGGTAAGGGGTTCTAGGTAGATCCCTAAAGTTGGCTCCCCCTCTCAACTCCACTTTACCTCCACTCATCCAGTACCTTCACTCCTACTACTGGTCCCAAGGGATTCATCTGTCCTGGGTTCCCCGCATTTCCATTTCTCATCTGCACAGCAATGTAGAACTGGGACCATGACAGCTGGAGGGAGGAAGCCTTCAGGAACTAGAGGAAAGTTGTATGCTTCATTGCCACCTCACTACACCTCACTAGCCTGTCTCCTCCCCATGACTCCCCTGTGAGAAAGTGTCCAGTTACCCACAGGTGGGCCTTGGGTCCCCACTCCACTCTCCCCCGCATTTGTAGTAACATGGTTCTTGTTCTTTGATATTTGATATCTGTTACCTTCAGACCCCCGTGATCACACATGCTAGTGTTTTTCTTCCATGTGGGCTTTTCTACTTCTGGGCTAGATGTCCATCCATTCACCCTCAAGCCACATACAAATTTCATCTAGTTCTTCAATGCTTCCTCCCCTCTACTATCATGATCCTAATTCTACATTACAAATCTGGCTGGACCAGAGGATGTACACTTGCACAGATAATAACTGGAAACACAGGGACCCCAAGACTGATGATCCCTTCAGGAACAGTGGAGAGTGGTGATAGCAGAAGAGTGGAGGGGAGGTGGAACAGAAAGAGGGAACTAATCTCAAGGATCTACATATAACCTCTTCCCTGGGGCATAGACAACTGGGAAATGGGGGAAGAGACACTCGACAGTTTAAGATATGATAAAATAACAATTATAAATTATCAAGAGTTCATGAGGACAGGGGGAGCTGGGAGTGAGAGGAAAATAAGGATCTGATACCAAGGGCTTAAGTAGAAAGCAAATATTTTTGAGAATGGTGAGGGCAACAAGTGTACAAATGTGCTTGACATACATTGGATGCATGTATGGATTGTGATAAGAGTTGTATGATCCCCAATAAAATGATTAATATGTATGTTAAAATTTTTTTAATTATCTAACCTGGATTCTATGTGTCATTAATTCTTACCGGTACCAGTCCTGGTCTAGCAGGGACTGAAAGGCAGAACTAGGTTAATGATAGTGGGAGATAAGGAAGCCTCAAAGAACCACAGGAATACTATATGTTTCATCAGTGTAATACCGTGTCCTCGTGGACTCATCCTGTGATGGGTAGGTTTGTTATGCCAACATGGCCACAGAAGATTGGCAGGTCTGTTGTGACAGCACGGCCAATGAACACACGGGATGAATTGAAGGGCAGAGATAAGAAGGGCTTGGCGAGTCCCGCCCTCTCTCTTGCTTCCGGATCTTCAGACCAGAGAGGTGCCTTGTTCATCCTGTTCCTCGACCTCCAAGCAACACTACCCATGGGACACCTAATTGTGGACTGTGTTGCTGTGAGTTGAGGTTCCTTCAAGCCCTATTCGCCACGCTCCTAGGATATGCATCCTTGAGCTGGGGACTGTTGGACTCTGTCATCTGGCTGACTGCTGGCGACCTGCTCTGCTCTTTGCTGCCTGTGACCAGATAGCCTGGATTGCTCTAAGGAGGACTACTCAGCGGCCCTCGAGACTTGAAGGACTGCCAGTCTTCTAGTTGCCTCACGCAAATGAGTTGCACCGAGCAATCTGTACTGCATTATAGATTGTTAGCTGTTTCTTTCTTATCTTATATATTTTTCTCTCTATATAAATACATAAAAAGAGTTACTAGGGTCCTGATTTTTATTTCTCTAAGAGAACCCTGCCTGACACACATCCTTTCTTATAACCTTTCTGTGAGGGAATGTCCTACTGTCTACAAGTGGGTTTGGGATCTCTGCTCCAACCCCCCCCACCTCTGTTCTCAAGAAGAAGGATGACCCCAATCAAAATCGAACTGACCACCCCTCACCCCCGCATCCTCACACCCTAAATTATGTGCTGCAGAAGACAACACTAAACCTATAGGTTGGGGAGAGGGGCTGCACTGCCAAGCCCTTACAGAAACAAACCAAGAAGGACCAAGAGAGAGCAAGGGACTCGGCCCTTTTAAAAAGTCACCTCATCCAAGAGTTATAGGATGGGGTAAGTATCCGCTTAGTAAAAAAAATATATTGTGAAAATAGCAAGGATTTTAGTAAAATATAAAATGCATATT
>PVJH01010499.1:0-73424 GCA_004026705.1 Nesogale talazaci
AGCATGGATACATTTTAAAAATAATGATATTGAGTGAAAGTAGCTAGATTAAATAGAGTATAAACCATATGACTCCATTGACAGAAAATGATAAAACTATATAATGTAGAAAGTTAGTGATAAGTTTCTATATAATATAGAAAGTTAGTGATAGCAGTGGTACCAGGGGAGTAGGAAATAGATATTTCAAAGATCACAGAGAAACCTTTGGGAGTGATAGCTTCATTATTTTGTTTATGGGTATGGTATCTGGACCATAGTCTGAGTGTGGTATCTGATACTGTCTAACTTCACAAATAAGGGTGGGGGGAGATCAGTAAGATCAACAACTCAAGAAGTATTCCTTTGAGGTGGAAGTCAGTCATGCTTCCACCCTCCAACATCTTACCAATTCCGACAGTGGATAAAGTAGCAATCCCTATGGGAGGATGACATCTAATTTAATTACACAGTCCCATCCCTACATTATGCCATGAACATTATTTATATTATTAGGAAGATATCCAATCCCTCAGTGGGCCACTGGAAGATCACATCTGGGTAATCCTACCTGGTCTTTTGGTAGGAGTTACAGGGATTATGGATAGAGGAACAGATTAAGTTCATCACAGGTTGATGAGTCAAATCCTATTTATTGTACACTTTACATATATAAATTTTCATAAATATCACTTCAGTAAAATTAAAAGTACAAAGAAAAAATGTAGATTTGTTCTAAAAAGTGAGAAACCATGAGTTATTTATTATAGAAAAGTGAAATTGATTTTGTTTCTCCATTGAGAATTTGGGAAGTTCTTTGGTGGCAAGGGGTGTAGATAGCTTATTTATGTTATAGTGCATGCCTCCTGGGGGCCTGGAATCTTCTGGTTTCTCCCTCTCTCTTTGGCTGAAACCCTACCTGGAACTCTCAGCCGGAAACACACAGGCAGCTTCTTACTGTGGTTGGACTTCCTTGCAACACAGTGTTTGGTTCACAGCGTGAGCCTCCTGACAGCTTAGCAGACTCTACATCATCTGTGACACAGCTTCATGCAGTGAAGCTGTGTTGTGATTTCTGCACATTCTGATCATTGAGACAGCTGCAAAGGTCCAACAAGTTTCAAGAGGAAGAAAAATAGACTATATGTGTAGGGGGAGTAAGAAGATTCTGGAAGCACACTAGGGATTGAAAACATGTCTGTGGTCACTTTTGGAAAATGCAATGAGCCACATGGGATAAATTAATGAGTACTTATATGTATATAATCAGGCACTGAGATTTAGGGCACACAATGAAGGAGATCCAGATGTCAACGTGATGGTGTTAAGGAAAAACATTGTATTCTTGAATTTTAAGATATATACAGGTTTTCCTGCTCATCATACTGAAGTAGACCTAAGATATGAGCAATCTAGTGATAGTGAGCAAGCCTACTAAGAGCATTTGTCTCTATGTACATTTCCCACTTAAAGGAATGATGAGTCCTAGGAGAAATGGCTATTCCAGGAACTTTCAAAATGTGCATTCATACCAGAAAGCAAGGAAACTTTCAAAGATTACCAGGATGTTGTCCGAGGGGGCTGAGAATCCAAAATGAAGAAACTTTTTAGGGAAAACGTAAAGAAAAATGAGATTAATGTCATGGCATTTAAATACATCAAATATTTTAAATTCATACAGTTAGAGTAACACTAAAATGATAGTATGGATAAAAATTTGGGGGCCACATTATATTTTAAAACTAGCAAAAAAATCGATTTTTCCCTTCTTCTTTGGTAGCATAACTTATTTCAAAGGATAGCCAAATAGTTGATGAGTGGAAATTCTTACTGTAGAAGTATTTCTACTAGTAAATACAGAAGGAATATTTAAATTCAAATATCACACTTTACAAACCCTAATAAAAAATTAAGTCATCGATAGCTGTTAGAATCACAAAGAGACAAACAACCATGTTATACATTTTGAAGAATGTATCTAAATCTGATATAAATCCATTGAGTCAAAACTGACTCAATGACAGTGAGCTTTAGTTTGGGGTGATGCAAACTGTTAGCAAACTGGATGGCTTCCTGAGAGGTTGGAGATCTTTGTCTGATAGAGGGAGACTCAGAAGAAAGGCCTGGTGATCCTTATTTTTTTTTCTTTCTGGAAAACTAGCCTTTATAAAATCTATGAAACACCAGTCTACTAGCACACTTCAAGTCATTCATAAAAGGAATTAACTAGGCAGTAATTGGTTACTGTATCTCAATAAACTGAGAGACAAGGAGGTAAAACAAGTTTAGTAACAAGGTCATAATTTTTGACTAGCAGTGCCTGGAGTCATTATATTATTGTTCACTTTTTTTCTTCAAAGATTTTATTGGGGGCTCTTACAGCTCTTATAACATTCAATACATCATTTGTATCAAGCATATTTGTACACATATTGCCATATTCATTTCCAAATATTTTCTACCTGAACTCTTGGTATAAGCTCCTCCTTCTCCCTTCCCCCCCCCTTTAATGAATCATTTTATTGGAAGCTCATACAACTCCCATCACAATCCATACATACATCAATTTTATGCGGGCCTCATTTGCACACTTGTTGCCATCATTGCTTTTAAAGCATCCTCCTTCCACTTAGGCCCCTAGTATCAGCTCCTATATTTTCCTCCTCCCAATGAACCCTTAATAATTTACAAATTGTTATTACTTTTTCATATCATACACTGTCCAATGTGTCCCTTCACTCACTTCCTTGTTGTCCATGTCCCAGAGATGAGGTTAGATGTAGATCCCTAAAATTGGTTCCCCCTTTCTATTTCACCATCCCTCCACTCTCCCAGTATAACCACTCTCACCACTAGTCCTGAGGGATCATCTATCCTCTATTCCCCATGTTTCTGACTCCAGTGTACATCCTCTGTTCTAGCTGGATCTGTTTGGTAGAATTGGGGTCATGATAGTGGGAGGAAGCATTTGAGAACTAGAGGAAAGTTGCATGTTTTATTGTTACTACATTGTACTGTTCACTTTTAATAAGTATATATATGTTACATAATTTAAAAAAATTGAAACTGCCTTAGAATTGACTTGATGACACTTAACCTTTGGATTAAAATCAGAGCTTCTTAGGTTGTGTCCAGGTTTTCATATACTTTTTTAAGGTGCTCAGGGAATTCTAATGACCACTGAGAATAAGGGCCACTTCATGGAGCAGTAAACTGAAGTTCATGATCATGGTCATGGTTAGGCTTCATTGAGTTAATCCGACTAAGAGTGATCCTGTACAACAGAACAAAACACTGCACCATCTTCACCATTGATATGTTTAAACCCATGGATACAGGAATTCTGTCAGTCCTTCTTTCTCTCTTTCATTGACGCTCAACATTAACCAGTACTGTACACTTCTCTAGGGATTGTTCCCACCGGATAACTAAAGTAATAAGATCAAGTCTCTCTATCCTCCCTATTGGTGGTACTTCTTGCAGCACAGATTTGTTTGCTCTCTGGTAGTTGATGCTAATTCCAATATTATTCACCAACACTAAAATTCAGAAGCACCCCTTTTTATCTTTCTTACTCATTGGGCCAGCTTTATTTTTAAGCATATAAGGTGATTTAAAGAACCATGCTTTGGGTTAGCTGTACTTAGTTCTCAAAACGATAGCTTTACTTTTTAATACTTCAAAGCAAGCTTTTGCAGTAGATTTATCCAATACATCATTTCCTTTTTTGGAGGGGGAGAGGAGCGGGCATCACTGCCCTCTCGTGGTAGTGGGAGTTACCCAGCACTGTTCCTGAGAGCTGCTGCTGGATTTGAACCGCCAAGCCTATGGGCCTCAGTCCCGCACTCAACAACTTACACCACTGTGTCATTTCTTAATTGTCTTAATTTCTTAATTGTCATTTCTTAATTGCTATTTCCTGATCATTTATTGGGGGTCCAAATAAAACAACTGTGGGTCCGGGTAAAATAAAATCCTTGAAAACTTTGTTCTTTTCTTTTTATCATGATGTTTTCTATAGGTCCCTGTATCTCCTCATAACATGGAAAGAAGCCATTCAGCTTACCTTTCTGTTGACTGATTTCAGAAGCCACAAATTGGAAATGAACTAATATAGCTTTTATGAATATGACTATAGTACAGGAAATGCAGATGCAAACGTCCTAACCCAGTATAATTCTCCACTGGACTAGATGAATGGCCAGAGTGTAATGGACTATGTTCTTCTGTGCTTGAATGTGTTAATGCTTATAGTTAAAGGGTTGATTTAGTGTGCAGCTAAAGCACAAAGTCTTTCAGTTACAAGGGAATGATGGCCTTTTCATAAGAGAGTGTGCAACAGTCTTGCATCAGAGACATTTTAGCTATAAACAATTCAATTAAACTACTCTATCACTTTCATTGCCAACAGTATCAGATTCATGCCGCCGTGCACCTTCAGAAACTTTTCTTTATTAATATCTTGCATGACAGTTGAAATTGAAAAACACTTGAGATTTGTAAACACCTATATATCGTACTAACAGAAAAAATAAACACAACTTTTTCTTTTTCACTGTACAATTTAAAGAAATAATAATATAACTTTCCCTACTAACCAAAACAAATAAAGCCATGAATCTTAATGCACCAATTTTTATTAACAATATTTTTCAAAATCACCTCAACAGATTATAGGAGGAATGCAAGTTTCCCAAATGGTGTCTATGGAGACCTCAAAATACACAATCCTATTAATGAAATTTAGTCCTTAGTAAGCTAAAATGATTTTTTCTCTAAAAAGCATTCTGTGTATGGTTCTACTTATAATACATTTTGGAGAAATAATATCTTTAAAACATTGCATTACTTATTCCTGACGAACCTGGCCAAACTAGTTGAGAACCTACTTTTCCAGAAAAGATAGCTTGATTTTCAACAGAAGCTTACAGGCATCTGGTCAAAAGCCTAGTGACAGAGTAAGAACACTAACAGAAACAAAGACCCCATCTCTGTCCCAACAATGGGCATAGCCACTCTATCCTGGAAGACTGAGAATACTGGGGTCTGGTGCCTAGCATCATTAGAGCCCTTTGTTTACAACCTTGGGGGACACTGGATAATGAAAACATTAGCGTGCCTTTGCCCACCACATTGAATTTAAACCTCACTCAAAGACATTGACAGGCCCTTAATTTCCTTCCAAAACCATCTTATAAAGGTCATTTTTTCAGATGTGTTATCAGCAACTTTGCTTCTTTGGGGTCTATACAGAAGAGTGGATATTAACAGTGCAAAAAACTTCTGTTTGATAAGTTCATGATACCTCTTTTGTAGTGATATTTCAAGATTCAGAGCAGCCATTGCACAATGTCTTATATATAACAAATGGCCCATCAATGTTGATCCTCCTAACAGCCAAAATTAGAAAATTTTGTTTACAATGCCTCAGTAATCTCAATAAAAATAACTCAAAACTGAACCCACGGTAGCTGAGTCAATTCCACGCCACAGTGACCATATCAGACAAAGTATACTTACCCCCTTGGATTTCCAAGGCTAAATTTTTACAGAAACAAAGCCTCATCTTCCTCCTGCACTGTGTCTAGGGAAATCTAACTGCTTATCTTGCTCAATGTGCAAAGCTTATTATTCCACAGTTCAGGAACATAAGAGATACTGTTCTGTAATCCACAGAGCTACTGGAAGTGCGTGTGTGTGTGGGGGTGGTGGTGGTTGGTAATGGTGTTAGTCTGGGTAGAATAGAGTAACAAATTCATGGAAAAACTCATATGTATGTCAGGAATAAGTTTACATACAAGAGGAATTGAACATTGAGAAAGCATCCCAATCCAGTCCAGTCCAAGTCCATAAGTCTGATACTAGCCCATAAGTCTGACAACAATCTATAAAGTCCTCTTCAGACTCTTCAGACTCATGAAACACATGCAAAGATGCCAAATGCAGGACAATCACAGGCCAGTGGGTAGAAAGTCTTTGTTTCCAGTGGCATTGTAAGCATCTCAGTGCTTGCAGGGGTCTCTATGTGACTTCTCTGGCTTCAGAGGTCTGGTGACATCAAGTCCATGTAACTTCTCCACTTTAGGGCATTAGTGTAGTTCCATGTGTCTTGTCAGCTGCAATGTCTCCCAGGGCATGGCAGAGAGAGAGAGAGAGAGAGAGAGAGAGAGAGAGAGAGAGAGAGAGAGAAATGTCTCCTGCCTACAAGGAGGTAAATCCAGGAATCCCCAGAATCCTTAGAGGGAGGCCTTGCCCACACAGACATCTCATTGGCCATATCCTGATTGACAGTCTAAAATCCACCCCTACACTTAAATCTTCAAATTGACACCAGATTATGTAACTATCACAGGGGGTGAAAAAGAGAATGATAAACAACTATCTCCATGATTGCTTTTGGGTTTTTTGACCACTAACATAACTAACATAACATAACATAACTAACATAACATAAATTATACGAGTCCCTAAGTGCTGAAAATGGTTAATACATTTGGCTGTGAAACTGAAAATTCAGTAGTCCAAATCCATGTAGAGGTAGTCCTAAAGACAGACCTGGCAAACTACTACTGAAAGAAAACAATTGTGGAAGCCCATCTAGAACATATTCTGAAAGGGCTGGGGTCAACACAAGTCAATATTGACCCAATGAGAAGTGTTTTCTCTCTCTTTTGGGGGGAGCATCACTGCCCTCTGGTGGGAGTGGGAGGCCTTGCCTTGCTCCTGGAGAGCTGCTGCTGGATTTGAACTGGCAAGCCCGTGCGCCGCAGTCCTACACTCAACCACTACGCCTCCGGGGCTCAGCCCGAGAATTGTTTTCTTTGTTGTTGTTTAATGCTTTTGAATGTAATATGTGCTTCTCTGGAAGAGGGATGAAGTGAGCTGTATTTCCTAAAATAGTGGGTGATAGTACAATGGATACACTTTTATTAGGAACTTCTACTAACAGCCCAAGGTACTAGTATTTTGTGGCACATACTTGGGTACATATTGTCTGTTTGTTTGTTTTACTAGAATGACAAGAGAAGTGGGCAATCATTGTTGTCTCATTGGGTAAAAATGGTTTTCTTGTATCACTTCTTACCACGGTAACTCTACAGCAAGGTGTTTGGATTTCTTGCTCGTGGCAATAACGCTTCCCCCAAAATTTGCTGCAAGACTGCTGGGAAATTTTTTAAATTTTGCATCTGGATGACTTAAGGCAAGTTGTTCCAGATGCTGAGATCTGACATCTGATTCAACTAACAGTCCTCATTTCAAAGCTTGGGGACCCTGGATGATGATTTTCCCCTTTCATCTGGATTAAGAAAAGTAAATGGTTCTCTCTTTTGAACAGTACAAATAAATAATTATAGTGCTTGGTGCTCGACAAACTGGCATGATATTTTTAAAGGTGCATATGTCATGTTAATCAGAAATATAATTATCTGGACAAAAAGCTAAGATTTTTTTAAAAAAAAATAGAGAAATAAATGATCTGGACTAAAAGATAATATGATTTTTTTAAAAAAAATAGTGTAAAAATAGACTTCCAGAAACTCATGTAACAGAATTTCAAATTTTGTACATGCTAGATCAGATAGAGATATCTATTAGAAAAATGCAATTCAATTAAAAATATTAAAGCACTAATTAATGAACCATTAACAGCAATAAAATGCATTTATTCCTGTGGACAACAAATGATAATGGGCTGCTATTGTGAATTTCCACCTTCCAGGTAGCACACTCTGGGATTTTGACATGCTGCAACATTTTAGTTTCAAGTTGGCTTAGCTATTCTTTGCAAAATTATCATAACTAGTGCTTGTAGGGGACAGAGTATGTGTTGGTTGCCAAAGCAACTTCTCAGTGTGTGGTCTTGCAATTCAGTTCCCTAGCAGCTGAGGTTTACTTGAGAGGGGGAAGGGGGTCACTTGAATTGGAGTGGCTTCCATTATACGCATTTGAATGATAGACCTTCACATTACCTATGTACGGATAGCGGTTCCAAAGTATTCTCAGAAGGTCAAAGCCATTCCATTTTGTTAGATAACTATGGTATATTTCTTGGGCAGATTCCCAAATTGCCAACTTCCCAGGTATACTCATCTTATATAATCTTCTTCCGTTGAGTGTGAGTGGACTCTCCATACACGATAGATTTTATTCCCAAGAATAGTTTCAATTATATAAAAAGGAAGACTTTAAAATATGATTGAGGTATCAAATCAGTCAACACTAAGTTAATTTTATAAAGAGAAAATAACTTAATGGGTTTGTCCTAAATGTGTGAGCCTAGAAAAATGAACTGGACTTTTTGTTAAAGAAAGACACTTGAAGTAAGAGTGATTTTCTTGCTGGCCTTGGAAAAGCAAACTGTCATATCCTCAAGAGAACCACGTGGCAGGGGATAGTAGACAACCTCCAAAATCTAAGACTAGGCCTAGCAAGAAAGGGGAATCTTCATTCTTTGACTACAAGGAATTCAACTCTCAAGGAATTCAACTCTGTCAAAAGAACTTGGAAGAGGGCCCTGTGTCTTACTTGAGATCACAACCTGGTGAATCTTAAGCAGAAAACCCCACTGATTTGTGCCTTGTCCTTCTGACACCTATGAAGTTATATACGGATATTACTGTAAACCACTTAGCTTGTGGTAAGCTTTTGCAGAGTAGTAGGAAACATTTAAGTACACAGATTCGCACCCACACTTATCTCCCCACACATGCTTCCTGGACATGTTTAGCGATGAATGGAAAAGGAACCATGCAAAGACAGATCTTCATAAGGTTACTGTGGTAGTTACATAATCTTTTGTCAACTGGAGATTTAAGAGTGAAGGGGAGGAGTTTAGTCTGTAAATCAGCTTGCAGCTTGATAACCTCATTTGGAGGTGCAAAGGAGATAAATATCCTGTTGGAGGCAGAACATACCCCTCCCTGTGAGACATTGCTGATGGAGCTACAGTCATGCAGCCAGAGCGCAGAGCTGGAGGAGCTACATGGACACCCACACCAGCACTGAGATACCTCTGCTGCCACTGGACCCTCAAGACTTTTCACCCACTGACCTGTGATCTTCCGGCACTCAGCGTTATTGCATGGCTTCATGAGTCTACAGAGGAACTTATGGACTAATATTGGACATACGGACTATTATTGAAATTATGAACTTGATCAAGACTGAGCGGGATGCTTTTCTAATGTACCATTACTCTTTATGTAGAGTTTTTTCCTAGACACATATGAGGGTCTGTTGATTTATTTTTCTAGTCTACTTGAACTAGCATAGCTATCAAACATTTTCTCCTGTAAACTCTTTAGACAAGATCATTGATTAGGACTATGAAATGCCTAAGGAAAAAAGTTCACGCTACCTATGAAAGTGAACATTTCTCACTATGATAGTGGCAGGACTAGAACAGAGGTTTCTAGACTTCTGTTTACTGTTCTTTGGGCAATTGTTAAAGGCCACAGTTACACAGGTTTAATTTCCCTAGTTCCATGTGGAAAAAAGTACAACTTTTTATACATATGTACAAATATGCTTGACACAATGAATGTATGTATAGATTGTATGAGACAATGAATGTATGTATAGATTGTTATAAGAGCTGGAAGAACCAGCAATAAAAATATTTTTCTAAAAAAGAACACATCAATGGGGTTACTCAGCTGACCCCAAGGTATACAAACCAACAGAATATTATGTCTATCATATATAGATATATGAAATCAGGGGAAAAAAAACCATTGTAGAGTAGATTTCATGGTATTCCTGAAATAGCATCACCAATTATTTCTGGCCATATCATTTCTAGGTAATTGCCATGTACATGTGGGTAGTCCTGACTTTTCTTGCATTGAACAGGCTCACACTTAAGATAGTCCTTTTTCTTTCTTTCTTTTTTGCTTATATATAAATGTGTGAATGGAGAGAAGTGTTGGGTTGACACTTTAAGTTTACACGTAAAGTTTCTACCATCACCACCACTCCCCAAAATAAAAGATGTCATTTATAAAGGCAGTGAAATAAAGGCAAAAATAATGAAATCTAAGAAAAAAAGAGAGGTATTTGACTTACATGGGAAACCACTTGCTGTGGAGTCCTTGAACAGGCCTGGTGAACACGCATGGTGTCTCCATCAGCGTCCAGTCAAGAGGAAGGGCAAAACCCACACATACACACAAGCTACACCAATTATATGAACAAAGGGAATTTAGCATAAAGACTTCCTGAAACTTGTTAAGTAGGTAATTGATATAAAAGATGAAATCTCTAATTTAATCACAGAAGCATTGGTAGCCCCTTGCAGCCAGAGAATAAGAGAGGAAGGTAGACTTATTAAAAATAATAAGGTTAAAGGAAGGAGGTTTGAACTCTTTAGAAATCTAAGGAAGGAATGTTGTCATGCTGGCTTCTTTGAGCTTGGAGGAGATATGGTGGAGTGAGTTGGGGTGAAGAACCTGACACTTCAAATGATGAAAACCTCAAGGTGGATTTAGCTGCTGCTATAGAAAGATGCTGCTATTCTTAGGATGCTGAAGTGACCCATCCAGCTGTAGGGAAGTTCTCAGGATGAAACATTACAGGAGTAAGCCCTACTTCTTTCTCCCAGCATTACAATGTCCCTCAATGTCTCTTATTACAATGTCTTATGTACAGCTATTTGATAGTTGAAATATGGTTTCAGAAACTTTATCCAATATCACAAAGGAAGGAGAGAAGGGTGAATTCAGGGGCAGAAAAAATATTAATTAATAACTGGTACACAAGATTTATATTTTCTCTCCCTTGAACATTAAAAAATGTCTATTAAACTTTCTGACAGCAAAGTCATCATAATTAAGTTTTCCCTGTTCTTTGCCCCACATACCAAATGAAATCATGGTGATACAGATTCCAGGAAGCAGCTGTAGTATATGCTACTTTCTGAAATTGGCTTGATGGCCCTAGTTTTGGCTTGTTTTTTCATTCAAGGGACCTCTTAGTCTTTTATCACCAACTTCAAAACATAATCAAGTAACAAAGCCTTCATTTCTGTCCCAACAATGGCCCTGAATGCTCACATTCTATTTCAGAGATATAAGATGTTATATGATATTATAGCAACCTTGAATGATACCGCACATTGCAGCCACTTGGGTAGATGAAAGACAGAACTTTCTGATGTGCACAGTAGCCACAACAAGACCACACAGTGGCTGCTCCAAGGACAGAGTAAAAGCAAGCTAGAATTGTAGAGGATGGCCTATAAAATGTAAGTGGAGGAGATCTGTAGGTCTTATGGGATTGGCTGTCTTAAACACTATCCAATAACATACAAGCCCCACAAAGAAGAAGAGGGGTATCACATGCCAGACAATTGGGGGCCACTGTATATTGTATCTCAGTAGTGTCAGAGCCTAGGTGTAAGGGAGTAGTAAGAGTGTGGGTTTAGCAAACAAAATACACAGGAGAATTGATGAACAAGAGAATCATGAACTCAAGGCTGGGTCAGTGGTGATTGTGAAATCCGTGTTGTACTGGGTCACCTAAGACAGACCATCCTGCCACATGCAAAGAGCATTTAAGAGGCAAAAGAGCATATTGGTTAAGAGCAAACTCTAGAGCCCAACCACTTGAATTTGTATTTGCATTCTCTATGTGACTGTGGGCAAGTAAATGATCCTTTCTGGGCCTCACAGATGATCAACCTTAAAATCAGGATATTACAGTAGCACTTGCTACTTGGTTGTTATGAAAATCACGTATGTAAACATAAGCAAAACATTTCAAAGAGTAGCTTCGACAAAAATGAAAAATCAAACCACACCCATTGTCATCTTACTCATAGTTTTTTCTCCTAGGACTCTAGGACTGAGTGGAACAGTGCTGTCAGGTTTTCCAGAATGTGAATGGTTACGGAAGCTGACTGCCCCATCTTTCTCCCATGGAGTAGTTCTACCCACTAGAGTGAAGCTTAGTAGCCAGGTGCCTGGCCACAACACTGCTATAAATAGCCTCTTCAATGGAAAAAGCGAACATCCCTTGGAGGAGTGACTGGTAGTTTCAAACGGCCAACCTTGCTTTGAGTCAATCTGAGTAAACCACTGAACCACTAGGGTGCCTGCCTATGCCTCCTCGGCTGCCCCTTAATAAATGCACTATCCAAGTAAACTGTTCTCATTTCATTTGCGTGGTGGTCACGTTGAAAATGTCACTAGTTCTCATCTCATCTTGCCATGGAAATGCCCACTTAAGTCCCAAGATCTTTTCCTCATTCACTTGAAATAGATATGGAATTCTTCAGGGGTCCTTACTGAGTCCTATCTCCTTCTTCCTGAGTATTTTCCTCTCTAAATGATCTCATACTTCAATGACTATCACTTATGCATTGTTGACTCCAAAATTTATTTAGCATGTAAGTATTATTGTTCTCATCATAAAAGAAAACGATATATCCCTTTCCCTGTTTGACTTATTCACTGCAATATTTCATAAATATCTGAATACATCCTTCCCATGCCTGAACCTTAGTAGCCCAATCCTTCTACAACATCTTTATCTGAAATCTTTTTCTTTCAATATGTGCTACCACAATCTGAAGGAGCCCCGGTGGCATAGTGATTATGAGTTGAGCTGCAATCCACAAAATACAGCAGTTCAAAACCACTAGGCACTCTGCTAGAGAGGTGAGAGGAGGGGGTCCTTCTACACCCATGAACAATTATAGACTCGGAAACCCACATGGAGAGTTCTGCTCTGTGCTATGCGGTCCCTAAGAGTTTGCATCAACTTGATGACAGTGAGCTTGATGTCCTTTTGACCAAAGTCTAGGAGGTGGAATGGTCCAAATGGCCATAATTTCTGCTAACATCTTTGGGTGCCAACAAAGCATTGCACCCTTTAGCCTCCCCGCCATCACATCTAAAGCCTAATGCTTTGTCTAAATAAGCAGCAGGGTTAATAACACAAAAACAACAACAAACACTACTACATACAAATTAGGCTAACAATTCCTGGCTGGTGTCCCCTGTCTGACTACTCATGTCTTCTGGTAATCTGCCAGGGCAACTTACACTATATTCTATGCAATGACATCTACAAAACCAATAATCAAAACAAGGCAGGGGATGAGTTTCAGGGTCGCTTTAACATCATGGAAAGAAAGGGGACACCCTTGAAAGTTTCTCATTCTAGTAGGACAGCTTTGGAGCCAAGAAAGAACCCAGGATGGAGTTTTTCATGTTTCCACTGTTGCCTAGAATGACAAGGACTTCTGCTACTGACAAGAGAATGCAGGCACATGTCTTGTCTATACAAATTGAACAGGATAAATAGAAGTGACACTCGTGGAGTGGTTGGGGTCTGTGGGTGGCATTCACCTCTCAGTATACTGGTGGAGAGTTGGGATTTGGAGAGTGTTGAAGGCAATCTGTGTGTGCAAGGAATCCTGGTGATGGTCTAAATATTGGGCTTCTCCCCTCCAGGCAAGCGGTCCAACTGCTCCAAGTGCTCAGTGAACGATGAGAGGCTGTCTCATCCTGTCAAGAGATACTGTCCTAGAAACTTCGTAAGGTGGGGATGAGTTGGCATCAGCTCAATGGTGGCAGGCTTGTACAACATGTAGTCCATCCAAAGTAATCCAGAAGTCTGAGTCATCCAGGAATTAATTATGTGTACAAGATAAGGTAATGTGGTGATCTGCCCACCTCAAGGTCATCAGTTTGAATTCACCAACCACTTCGTGGAAGAGAGATGAGGCTGCTCGATCTGCTTGGAATGCTCTTTCTACCTTCTTCTACCTGGCTTCCCCTCTTTCTAAGTCCTTTAGCAGAAAGAATCCCTTGGAAAATCTTCTCTGATCATTGTTTAAAGCGGGTACCCTTACCTATAAGATGAATCTTACTCTATTTTTCTGTACTAGGGAAGCTAATTTTCTTTAAAGTATTCATAATAATCTATAGTCTTTTGATTAATACACTCTCTCATTTGCCTTCCTATCAAGATTATTTCATATGATACTCAAGTCACTGATTTCATTATTTGTTTAGGGTGTGGGGTAATTTGTACTCTTTTAGCAGCAGAGGATCGGTCTAACAGTAAAGCTATTAAAATATACACACTATTCTCACTTACCAATATGGTGAGGTTCTGAAGACTAGATACTGACGCAAAAATGAAGGATGACTCTATCAGATCATAAAAGGCGACTATGATTACATAATTGCATACTGTATATACTCAAGTAGAAACTGAGCTTTTACAGCACATTTTTTTTTTAGATATCACTGCCCTCTGGTGGGAGTGGGAGGCCCAGCCTTGCTGTTGCTGGATTTGACTGCCAAGCCAGTCAGCCGCAGTCCCACACTCAACCACTACGCTACCAAGGCTCAGCCTCAGCACACTTTTTATACTGAAAAAGGCCCTCAGTTTTTTGTAGTAACTAGGTGCTTTGGCTTGTACTCAAGTATATATGGTAGTTGCAAATTTCCATGATAATGTAAATGCCAAATGTTATCACTATATAACTGCCACATCTCTGAGAGTTAGGTTCCAGTTATTTTAACATATAACCTTAGCTATCACAGCCTCATACTGAAGCCTTTGTTACTGCCAGCGCACATTGTTAATGGGATAAGAGAGTTCAATGATGGATTTCGTACTGTTTTGTCAGTGGACAGCATGAAATGATAGTCCAAAAATTAAGAGAATCCTCTAGCTAGCATTCTTTCACTCTCTCCCTATAGAAACCACATTTCTAGAGGAAATTTGCCCATAGTCTCTGTTTCCCTTGTTAGGAGCCTATTCCATCCATGTGCAACTTTCCTTCGTGAGCAATAGGCTTTCAATTCTCCCAGTTCAGCTCTTCTTTGTCCTGGGATTCAGTTTGAGTTCCCCTTCTCTCCAAGCCTCACTTCCCTCCTTTCTACAGCTGTCCATCTCAGAAATTCTTTCTGGTAAATATCTAGAATAGAAATCTCCATTTCAAGTATGTATGCTAGAGAATCACCTGTCGCTGAAATCTTTATTATTATGGGCTCTTTTAACTCCCTTCAACAATATTCTTAATGATGGAGTTTGATTTATGTCTTTTATGGATGTTTGTCTCCTCCACTAAGGGTCTAGAGATCAAGTACCGTGTCAATTTGTGTTCACTGTTGTTTGGGTTTGGTTCTTTTCAGTATGTAGCACTGTCTGCCTGGGAAAGAATACGTGTTTTGTAACTATTTAGCAGTCGCAAAAGTATTCAAATGAATGTGTGACATTTTGCTTTAGAATTCATTTCTTTAAATTAGGTTACCAGGGTCTCTGGTAAAGAGGCACTTAGCCTTTATCTATGGTCAACATAATCTATCAATAATTTAGAATCAGGGCATTTCAACTTAGAAAGAAATATTTTCTTAAGGATAGACTCAGGGATGATTTCTAGTGGAATCAAAGAGGCAAATGCTGGTGGAACACCAACAATGGAATACAGGTGGAAAAAACATGGCTTTGAGGCTCAACGAAAATGAACTTGATATAGAATTCTTCGTTCTCTGATGTTGATGCTTGCTGTAAGAACAGCAAGAATTCCAGTTGAAAAAACCAAGGCCCAATGTAAACTCATGGTAAATATGGGAGTTTTTTCTCTATAAATTTCCCAGTTCTGTGCCACCTACTTTTGAAATCAGTCACAGAAGAGGGTGCCTGTAAAATCATCTGAGTGCCTACAGAAGAGGAAGACTAGCAGAGAGTTGTCATTTGACTCCTCACTTCTTTTTGAATCTTCCCATTTTTGAGTTTACATGCCTGAGCCAGCCATCACAAAATCCTTGGGATGGTTTCTGTTGAATCTTTCACAAGTAATGATCTGAAACAAAGTATCATGGCAAAACTATGCAAATCAACTCATACCTAAATCAAACTAATAGGCAGACTTCTTACCCAACTGGCAGCTAATTTGCTTCATGCTACTGGATATTGATTCTCTTTGGTGTGGAGGGAAATCTGTCATGCTTAAGATGCCATCTGTTCCAACTGCCAATGGAAGTTACTTTCCCCCTCCAAGGTCTGTTGGCCAAGAGCTCATCCCTTATTTCCTCCAGGCTTTCAAAAGCTTCATTAGGTTTCTAGTCAACGTTGGACAAGGAATCCATTCTATTTATTTCCATTGCTCCTAACAATTGACTAATTTTGTACTTCTAGTCGCAGCCACTAAAATCCATGGTGGGGGCAGGGAGGAGGGGAGAGAGTTCTGGTTCAAGGGCATGAGAATTTTGTAGAGGATTTTAGTAAATTTGTGATTAATTCAATGACAAGATTTGCATATATAAAATTTGTAGTGTTTCTTCGTTAATTAGAAGCTAGCAGATTATAAAGAAAACTATGTATGTGGAAAAAGGAAATCTCAAAAGGAATCTCTTAAGAAAAGTTATTGTAGTTCTACTTGCTAGACTTAAGGTACATGTCATATGCTACATAGTGGGTACTGCAGTAAATAAAAGGAACTCAGGCAGGAATCTAGCGTCATTCTGCAGCAATCTCAAGCTTGTTGGTTCAAGGGTCAGTACACAGTCATTGGTCCACAGCAACACTTATCCTCAGTTATAACCCAGTCTCTTCCGTCTGCAGTCTCAGTCATGTGGTTCCTTGACCACTGACTCTATGGGCCAGGTACAGTCTGCCTCACAATTGTGTAGGTTAAGAATCGCTCTCTCTCTCATTGTTTCTGTGCTTACACAAATGCCTGAGTCTTTTTCTCCAGACTGCAACCCCTGGCAGTCTTGGCCTCTGTCAGTTTAAATGGAGCTTTGGAATATGCTCCCCTAGTGGCTCTTTTGATGATGCAGAGTTTTTTCTCTGTCTGTGTTCCTGCTTCTCATTTACAGAAGAATGGCTTTGATGAAGGTGTGGTTTTTGTCTTTCAGCAAACAACAACTCCAAAGAAACACAGGTGATGACTTGGTTCCGTTCTCTGCTAGAGACTTAACCTCACCTCCATGCTGTCCATTATCATTACAGAGAAGTGAGTCCAAAATGGAATTATAGCCACAGGCAAAAGAAGCAGAATTTAAAACACCACTCAAAAATGGTAATGACTGGAAGGGCCACATTAAGTAATTGACTGCATCGCTGACTACATTTAAGTTTTTTCCCAGATACACTTAGCTGATAGCTGGTTTTGTAACAGAGATTGCTTAACTCTTTTCAAGTTTATTTTTTCTACATATTTTCTATGTGCATTGGAATGGTCACATATTTTTTGCTTTTGAACTCTGTTAATATGGGACATTACATTTGTGATTTTAATTTTTTTAATTTCTTATTTTTATACTTATATAACTATTCTTGAATGCACGTCTGTGGATTTGACAATAGTAGAGGGTCATGGTTCTACCACCATAATCAAGAGACAGAACAGTTCTATCATTCAAAAAAATTCGTTATACAACGACTTTATAGTCAATAACTTTCCCACCTCCAATCTTTAACAAATACTTAATTTTTTATCCTTAAAAATGTACCTATTCCAGAATATAATGTAAACGAAATAACTAGGATGCAATGTTTGTAGTCTAGCTCCTTGCACTTACCTTAATGTATTTGTGATCCATCTGTGTTTGGGGGCATGAGGATGTTTTGTTTTTTCTTATTGCTACGTGGTAATCCATTGTATAAAAGTACCACAATTTGTTCATCCAATCGATAGCTCTAATTCAGTTGAGTCTTCTAGATGTAGGCAATTATACATATATCATTAATAAACATTTGTGTAGTAGGTTTTGCTGTGAACCTCCCAGTTCATTTCACTGGGAAAATATGTAGGAGTAATATTAATGAGTCACACAATAAGTTATGTTTAAGTTTTTAAGAAAATATCTATTTCCAAAATGGTTCATATTTTATATTTCGGCCAACATATATGAGTTCTAGTTGTTTGTTCCATCTCCTTGTCAACAGTTACTATTGTCAAATATATGCACTCTATTTATTTATTTAGGTTGTTCTAATAGTTATGTGGTGGTATCTCACTTAGCTTTGCATTTGATATTGGCTAATGGTAATGAACCCTTTTCATGCTTCTTATCATCCAATCACGTCTCTACTGTGGTAAACTGCTTTTCAGTTTTTTTGAAAATCGGACTACCTGTTCTTTTGTTCTTTTAACTGTTGAGTTTTAAAAGTTTTTCCTATATTCTGATTATAAGCCCTTTGTCTGATATGTGATTTAAAAATATTTTTCCAAGTCTGTAACTTAGTTTCTTCATTTTAACTGCCCTTTTTCCAGATATAGTGTATTGATTGACTTTTTAACGAATATATTGTAGCTAATAATGCTACTCTCAATACAGGTAACAAATATTTTCTGACTAATTTATATTCTAGCATTTGCATTCAAATCTGTTTCACCTTGAATTTATTTTTGTATAAGCTTAGAATTTTGTCACTATTTGCCGTATGTTTTCACAGACAGCATGCACATAATACATTTTCATTTTCCAACTGTACCTTCCCTCCATGATATTTTGTAGTGTTCTTATGAAAATACTTTGAGGAAAAGATACCTGTAGCAAAACTGTAGGTGTGTAGCATCAAAATAAGTGTGTGTGTGTGTATTTTGGGAGCATGATTTGTGGAGTGATATTTCTCCATTAAATTGACTCTAATTTTGTCAAATAACAAGTAACACTTGTGGACATATATTTCTTGATTCAATTATTCCCATTGATCTATAGGCCTATTCTTTTGCCACTATCATTCTGCCTTAATTGTAGTAACATTTAGGACCTCCTCAGACCATTTTTTTTGGGGGGGCATCACTGCTCTCTTGTGGTGGGAGTAGGAGGCCCAGGCCCACTGCTGGACTTGAACCTCCATCCCAGTGGGCCACAGTCCCACGCACAACCACTACGCCACCAGGGCTCAGCCGATCAATATTAATTTTATGCTTTAAATATAAATTTTAGAATTATATTTAAGTGATATAAAATTTTTTAAAAGATTTCTGAGATTTTGAATGGGAGGCTGCTAAGTTTATAGGAAAACTTGGGAAGAATCCATACCTTAATAACTTTGAGTTTTCAATCCATGAACATGACATATCCTTTCAAACATTTAGGTAACCTTTGGTTTATTTTATGAATGATTTATACTTATAAAAGTAATTCCTCAATGGAGGATTCTACCCAAATCTTAATGGAGAAGAGAGGTTTATACAGGAGCATGTGTTTAATAGGGGTGGAGGATGCATTGTGAATACAAGGACAAGGAAACAGAGAATAATAGAAAGAAAAGATTAAAGTGAACATGAGACTAGATTCAAAATTTTGTTCTTGAAACCTATGGAAAAAACCTATGGAAAAAATGATGAAGTAAAAGAATTGAACAGAAAGTTTCAAAGAGAGATTAAGAAAACAAAATAGGCTATTATCACTAAATGTGCAAAGACTTGGAGTTAGACTGTCACAAAGAAAGGACTAGCTGAGACAGTGGAAGAAAAAATTGAAGTCTCTGGTTGGAATATGGAAAGATTCCAGGAACAAATATGGAAAGATTCAGGAAACATCAGAAGAATGTGGAAATAATACTCAGAGTCAGGGTAACAAAAAATGTGGATAATAGTAAGCATTCCAAGAAATAGAATATGATAAAGAACCAATGATATTGAAGGAAAGGGTGCTAGCTTCACTGAAAATATTAGCAAGAGACAAAGCACTAAGAATTAACAGCAGCCAAAAGAAACAGAAAAAAAGAAGACACTTCTCAAGGAGCTGGATTGACAGTGTGACTGCAATAGTGAGCAGAAATCTGAAATTCTGAAGATGGCACGGGGCCAAGAAGTGCTTTATTCTCTTGCTGCACACAGTGAACTGTGAGCTGAAACTGACTTAACGGTATCCGACAACAACAGGAGTTGACAGAGAATCAACTGAAGTGTTTCAATAGGCTAACCAATCACCAGAAGCCCTCACTTGATGTGCCAACAAATTTGGCAAGGGCGCTTCATAGAGATTGAAGTCAAAGGTTTCATTTTGCTTGGATCCACAATTCATTCTCATGGAAGGTGCAAATAAGAAAATGAAACAGTGTGTGTTGCATTGGGCAAATCTTGTGCACAAGACTCCTTGTGGAAGAGTAAGGATATCATTGAGAAGACTAAAGTGTGCCTTGTCTGAGCCTGGATATTTTCCACTATCTCATATGTCTGTGGAAGTTGGACGATATATAAAGGAAGACTGAAGAGTAACTGATGGCATTTTAATCATGGTGTTGGTGAAGAATATTGAAAGCCCCATAACTTCTTAGTACTGGCATTGGTCTCCAGGTAGCTCCTCCAACCCCTGGGTTCTAGTGCAGCACCATGTGCCTTGTCATCACGAATATTAGAGCGTCTGGGTCTCTTGCCTCCAGCAAGCTATTTTATCTCTGTAGAGAACTTCAATCTCTATTCCTTTTCTGTGGTGTTCTCTACTCTTACTGCTGTTCAGGATTTTGGTTTCCTTTATATTGAGTTGCAATCCAAACCGAAGACCCGTAGCTCTTGTTCTTTATCAACACTTAACTTTGAAAAGCCGCATTGTGTGCTCTCCCTATCAGGATCTTCATAAATTTTCTTCTGATCTTGATGCTGTATTCTTCATTTCAGTAGCACCTCCACATAAGGTTATCAAGCAGAAACCTGATTGATGGGCTAAACCCTAGCCCTTCACTCTTGATAGTCTTAAGTTGGCACCAGGTTATGTAACTGCCACAAAAGATAAGAGAGATTTAAACAGAACAATTTTGAGTCCTAGAGGAACTCAGGACAAATGAGTATGTCTAATAGAGTTACATCAAATATTCTCCAAATTAAATTGTAAGGAATTATCAGCCAAATATATTTTCAGGTCTATAATAATTATGTTAAAAGTTCTTTAAAATGTGTAGAACATTTCCAATCATGTATTACAGGTATCTTATGTGTTTACATTTAATAACTTTTAAAATATCATTTAAATATGGTGTTTCTAAAACCCAAGCTTGAATATCGAGTTACAGAAGTATCAATAGTTTGAGTCAGGTTTACAAATTGTAGTGTGAGACTAGCACTGTAAATTAAGATTCTGTATCCTTTCACCTCTTTGTAGATAGAGGCTTATTCTATATTTTTTACATATTTAAGAAAATAGCATATATTTCTGATCAGTATTTTATGGATCTTCCCTTTTGTGAATTCAGATTTCTGAGTCAGAGAATATCCAGAGACTTTGAGATCAGCCACAGGGCAATATTGCATGGGAAGGTTTTTCTATAGTGGGAAAGCTTGGGAGCCAGAAGCATCAAGAATGAATGGAGTGAGCCCGCAGTGAAGAAGGAGGGAAAAGTGTGAGTGGGTGGTATAGAGGAAAAGCAATTGGGAATAGGTTTCAGTAGAGAAAAGTGACCCCAAGGGTAACACTTCTGGGAGTATCTGATGAAGGCTCATTGTAGAGATAAACAAGATTCGTAATACTTGGAGTTTTGGGTTAACTCTTTCATATGTATTTTTTAAAGTCATGCGCCAAGGTGATTATATTGCTTTCAAAGTCTTCTTATTCATATTTCAGTTTTTTCTAGGGAGTACAGAAAGCTCAAAATGTGTTAAATTAAAAATGAGGTAAGATATATAATTCATCATGGAGTGATTGTGGGAGTTATAATTCTTTTAATTATCCCTTGCTGATGATTTTCTAACTGACTTTGCTCCTCACATTTTAGTGTATAAAAGGAATACCTGTGGGAACGTATTTAATGGGTTTTGCTTGATCATGTTGGACGTGAGGTCCTGAAATTTTAGTTGTTAATAAACTCCTCAGATGATCTCAGCCTAGATAGCCAGAGGCAGATTACCCAAGGTAAGCATGAGCTTGCTTCTTCTTATCTGTACAAGGTCAGAAGTGAATGCTGCATACAGGTATGCAGAAGAAAAACAGGAGTGTGTGAGGAGGGTGGTAGAACAGAAAACCATTGGGAATAGGTGAGAGTAGGAGGCAAGTGATCCCAAAGCCTAACAGTTCTGGAGACATTTAATTAAGGACCAGACAACTCATGCTTACTGAATTCTCTCTTTTAGGGATGGTCAATTTTAATAGAGACTCTGGTTCTACAGGAAGGTGGTATGTGTTTGGGAGAGGCGAGAGGCTAGCTATACCTGGAAACAGAATCGCTGATGTTAAGAAAAAGTGCAATTAATTGTTCATAAGTTTGTAAGTAAACACAAGTAAGCTCTTGCTTCTTGGGTAGTCTGATACCTACCGATTTATAAACTACACAGCCAACACCCCCGCTTCCCACCCCCGTCCACCCAGCTCTGGTCCATTCACCTGACTTGAGATGTGAAGCAAACAGACTGGTCACACAGAAAACAGGCATGTTCCTATGCCAGCAATATCCTCCTAACCTGAGAACTGACTTGAATGACAGTCCCCTCTCAGAATCATGGAATCAGAATCCACATAGTAAGAAAATCCCTAGAAATGACTTATAAACACAGTAATATTTGAAAAGTACTGCATTCTTGGAAGTTAATCTCAGTAAAAGCAGTTTTCAATCAAAGGAAAGTCTTCAAATCCTGGAAGGACCTTTGGAAAATCATCCACATCCAACTCCAGGCCAATCAGCCAGCTGTCACGGATCCCACAGTAATACAGGGACAAGAGAGAGTCTTTGTTGTTTTTTGAAGAAAAATAAAGCTTCAAAAGTGATGCTGATTCACACCAAAAGTTAAAAACAATTGCACTGTGGGACTCATGTGGCAACTGAGAACATTTGGGATGAGAAAATTTACACCAAATTCCTCTCAAATCTCAGTTTTGCTTTGTGGTGTGACGGCCTAAAATCAGAACCAACATTTTTATGACTTCCTTTTTAGCCTCTGTTCTCTTTAGCTTTGTTGTCCTAGTTGTCACACTTGAAGAACTCAAAGGAGTCCCTGAGTTTTCATCCCTGCCCTGTGTCCCCCGGGGACTGCTGACTTATTCCCAGGCTCTTGAGCCTTAATAAAAATTATTTTTAAGTTGAAGACTGTATTTGTGTAGGTCAGATGATTCATAATTCACTCTGAGAGTAGGAAAGGACTCTGAGGGTCTCATTCTACGCTGAATGAGAGTGGCAGTTTGTTAAAACTTCAGAACTATTGGCGCTCCCTGCTACTGTAGGCTCCATACAAGTGAGGAAATAAGGAAACTTTATTACAAGACAAGCCAGGCGTGAACCCTAACTATTACATTTCAATGGGTCTTCTATGAAAGTAACTATCAAGATATTCTGATACAATTTTTTACTCAGTCCTTTGTGGCATAGACAAATTACTAAGGAGTTTATAAATGATGTCTCTGGTTCAGGTGGGCTTTAAGCACAAACCAAAACAGACTTTTTATCTATCATCTATCTATCTATCTATCTATCTATCTATCTATCTATCTATCTATCATCTATCTATCTATCTATCTATCATCTGTCATCAATCATCTATTTATAAACTCAGAACCAATAGAAGCTTATTTGTTCGATATGTGCTTGGTGATCTGTGACTAAATGGTCACATTACTTTTCCAGAATCCACAAAGAGATGTAAGAAGCCGAGGTTAATAACTCAGGGAAGTTCTTTTAGTGTCAGAGTTTTACAGGACCATCTCAATCTTATGTTCTGTCATTAAGCCAAGGAACTCCTCCTCTCTGGCACATCCAATCACATAAGAAGATAGGGTCTCTCCCTATGAGAACTATGGAAAGAAGTTTTACTCTCGCTGCTCAAATTCAACACCTTGGAGAAGCCCCTCCTCTTTTCTGAGGGCACAATGCTGTCACATTGACTACTGGTTACCTGAGTCCTTCACCTGGACTATGTTCTTAAGGGGACCATATCCCAAAATGAAACATACTGCCTGCACGTGGATTCCAATGCAGAGCAACCCTCGGTAGTGTTCTGGATGGTAAATCTTTGCAGAAACAGACAGCCTTGTTTTTTTTTCTCCTCAGGTCTTGAAACTTAGACTTTGTGGTTAACAGTCTGCTGCCTAACCTAAAGGACCAACAGTGTTCCCTAATTAAATATACTTGTTATTTCCATTATAAAATCTTTTTGTAGTAGAAAAAGCTACTTCTGTAAATATTAAGCAATGCCTGCTTTGTCCCACCCTGTTCAACCCCAGTTCCTTCTTTCTTGCAAAGCCGTATCTTAACTTACATTGAGGAGGGATGTTTGCTTCAAGCTAGGGACGACATCCTTCTGGAAAAGGGTTTTCTTCTAATGAAAAGATTTGGTTGAATGAGTGAGCATTCCAGGTGCCAAGTTGCAGCTAATGTGCTTGGTGGCTAACTGGAAGACTGGAGGTTTGAGCCTACTGAGAGGTGTGTGCTGTGTGTGAAAGGGAGGCACTGAAGAAGGAAGACGGAAGAAGAGTCCAAGCATTGAAATGATAGTGCCGGTGAAAACTCTTCAAAGTGCCGTGCACTGCCCCCCAAAACAAACAAACACACATATCTATCTTGGAAGAAATTTAGCCAGAATGCTTCTTAGAGACAAGGATGGAGAGACTTTACTTCAGGTACTGCAGACTTGTTGTCAGGAGAGACCAGTCCTGGAGAAGTGCTTCCTACTTGGTAGAGGAGAGGACCGCAGACATCGGACACAAGGGACGGACACAGTGGCTGCAACAGTGAGTTCAAACATGAGAGCGATGGTGAGATGGAGCGGGACTAGGAAGTGTTTCACTCTGCTGACATAGGGTCTCTGTAAGTCACAGCCCACTCAATGACACCTGGCAGTAACGACAAGGGAGCCTTAAAAAATAAGGTCTTAGAAGAAGAAACGAGCCTTGGAAAAGCTTACTTTGACACTTGTGGCTGTCATGGGCAGGAGGGGCAATGAGAAAATAATGTTCCTTCGGCCAGCTTTTTCAGACAAAGAAGACTAATTTGCTTAGAAAAGAAGAAGCATTTCTCTCAGTACTTAAGTTTCTTTAAGGACTTTTAACCATGATAACAATTGTGGCAAGCCAGTTAGTGAACAAGTAGCACACTTTTTCGATGTAGATGAAACTACATGCTAAGTAATGGAGGAGTGAGTTCTTATTGTAATCTGAACATGGATTAGCATATTGTATCTCAGAAGAAAAGCAGCCTGCACACAGGACTAGTTATAAGATTGCAATGACATGATATGGACAGGAAGCAGGCTGTGGAGCCTAACTTCACAGCCAGGTTTTTGAGTCTCTCCCTCTGTGAAATTTAGCATGCGTTTTCAGAAGGTAGGCCTTATGCATTTTCAGTTAAATTGGAAGATTGCTGGTGATTTTGTCTGCATAAAGAAGTACCTTGATTTTCTGAAGGCAGTGAATCAGCAAGTTACAGTTGATAATCATCTCGTTTCATCCCTGGGATCATGATTGTATCATATTATAGTCATTTTTATCAAGGGGTGGACTGACCTGACGCAGCAACTTGTGGCAACTCAGCTTTGACTTATCCTTTATGTGGGCACATTTTGCATGAAAAGAAAAAAAAAACTGGCTGTAAGGATGATTTTGTTATTTTCTAATTTAGCAGTAGATCACCTTTTGTGTTCAGCAAGTCTGTAGGAAACTGAGAGAAAAAATAAACCTTAAATTCCTCTTCATGTTTTGGTAATACCAGACAGCCACTCAGTGTAAGGGAGAATTTCCTTCTGCTTTGCTTTATAGATTCATTCCAGCCATCTTGGAAACCCTTTGCCCATTGCTTCTTGTACCATAACCACTAACAAAGAGCCGATTTTAATAATTCTATTTTCCTACATGGATAATACCAGACATGAAAAAGCCAACTATTTAAAGAATAGTATCTCTAATTTTGTCATTGAGTTTCCATGTTGACTCTGAGACACCAAACTGCTCAACTCAAAGAGTATGACAAAAATGCCAAGAAGGAAAATAAGAGAAAGAAATATCAAGAAGGAAGGGCTACACAACACTGTCATATATTCATAGAGGTCTAAATACAGGTATGTACATATATAAATATATTTGATGATGGGGAAATATATCTCTGTGCATATATTTATAGGTTTAGTATTAAGGTAGCAGATAGACATTCGACTTCTACTCAAGTGGTCCCTCAATGTAAGAACAATTTGTCCTATTAACCTGGCATTCCATGATGCTTACCTTCTCAACATGATCGCTAAAGACAAAATGGATACATAAGCAAATGTGGTGAAGAAAGCCGATAGTGCTTGGCTATCTGAAGACATAGTGTCTTAAAGGCTTGAAGAAAAAGAGTGGCCATCTATCTGAGAAGCAACAAAACCCACATAGGAGAGGCACACCAGCCTGTATGACCATGTGGTATCGATAGGATCAGGTATCAGGCATCAAGGAACAAAAAATCATATCATTGTGAGTGAGGGGAGAGTGGGGAGTGAAGGCTCAAAGTCCATCTGTAGGCAACTGGACATCCCCTTACAGAAGGGTCTTGGGGAGGAGACAAGCTAGTCAGGGAGCAGTATAGCACCGACAAAACATAACTTTCTTCTAGTTCTTCAATGCTGCTCCCTCCCCCCACAAGTCTCATGATCCCAAATCCTGCTAGACCATGTGCATGATTGCAAAAGCTGGAAACACAGGGAATCCAGGACAGATAAACACCTCAGGACCAATAATGAGAGCGTGATACCAGGAGGATAAGGGAAAGGTAGGGGGGAAAAATGGGGAAACAGATCACATTGGTCCACCTATAACCCCCTCCCTGGGGGGACAGATAACAGAAAAGTGGGTAAAGGGAGGCATTGGTCTGTGTAAGACAAGAAAATATAATAATAAAATAATAATAATAATAATAATAATAATAATAATATGCAAATTATAAAGGGTTCATGAAGGAGAGGGGGGAATGAGGAGCTGATACCAAGGGTTGCAGTAGAAAGGAAACATTTTAGAAATGATGGCAAGAAATGTACAAGTGTACTTGACACAATGGATTGATGTATGAATTGTAATATGAGTTATAAGAGCCCTCAATTATAAGAGCCCTGATTAAAAAAAAACTGCCAAGGAACTAGAGGAAAGTTGTGTGTTTCATCGGTGCTAAACTGCACTCTTAAAGGCTCATCTCTTCCCTATAACCCCTCTCTGAAGGCATGTCCACTTTCCAAAAATGGGCATTACGTCTCCACTCCATTTCCCCTCCCCATTCACCTTGAGTATGGTTTTGTTCTGGGTCACAGATGCTTGATACCTGATCCCATCGACACCTTGAGATCACACAGACTGGTGTGCTTCTTCCATGTGGATTTTGTTGCTTCTTAGCTAGATGACTGTTCATCTTCAAGCCTTTAAGACAGCAGATGCTATATCTTTTGTTAGCCGGGCACCACCAGCTTTCTTCTTCACATTGACTTAGGCATTTGTTGTGTTTTCAATGATTATCTAGGTAGGTGAGCATCACGGAATGCTGGATTGTTAGAACAAAGTGTTCTTGTATTAGGCAGTACCTGAGTCGAGGCCCAATGTCCATCTACAATCTTAATTCTTAACATTTAGATATGAGTGCATGGCTCTCTTCCCCTCTCATTATAAATATAGTTATCTATGTATATGCCTATATTTAGACTTCTATAAATGTCCTTTGCCTTCTAGTTCTTTCCTCTCTTTCCTTTTACTTTCCTCTTGTCCCACCATCATGCTTACCCTTCATTGGGGTTTAGCAGTTCCTCGCTGCTATATTGCCCTTAATTAATCCCACTAAACATCTTATGACCTTTGTTCCATTAAATTTAGTTCACTTGTTGTTCACTTATCCCTGGGCTGGTTCACGCCCTTCCTTTCTTCAGCCTTCCCTTCTCCCACATGCCCCGGGAACCATTGGTCTCATTCTTTTCATCTATGAATTATTTATCCTGCCTTTCTTATCTAGCTAGACATGCAGATACATTAATAAGTGCAAAAAAACAGGCAAAGCCAAATGAAACAAAAGGAAGTCAAAACCAACAAAAGAAGAGCAATAACAACCAAAACTAGAAAGAAAATAACAATAACAAAAAAGAGAGCCACTGACAAAAATGGAAAAACCTTTAAATCATTCCAGGTCTGTTTGTTGATCTTTAAGAGTGTTTTCCAACGGAGTCTGATGGGCTGCCACACTCTGTCTCTAAAGTTTATTATGGGTATTCCCCCAGGGGTTCCTTCACTCTGCTCCCCCTGCTGCTCTGATGCATGCCCTCAGTGTCTCGCTCCAGCATAATGGGGTCAGCCTGTGCAGTATTCCCACACTGTGTCTCCAGCGCTGTCCCCCACAGTGCCATGGTTCAGTGAGGGATACTGGTCTCCATCGTGAGACCAGGCCTATGGTCTGCTCTGAGCAGGAACATCATCCTCATCCTTGGGGCTTGGTTGGCCAGGATGTCCTTTCCTCCCTTTCCATCCCTTTTCATTGGTCCTGTCAATCACAAAGATCAATCTAGAACCCCTCCCAAAGGGAACAAATAACCAGAAAAGTGGATGAGCGACGAAGGAGGATGATGTAAGATATGGAAATAATAATCCACAATGTATCAAGGGTTTGTGAGGGAGGGTGGGCAGGGGAGGAAGCAGGAAGAAGTGGGGAGCTGATATTATTGGCTCAAGAGAGGAGAGAATGGATTGAAAATGTTGATGGTGGCAGATGTGCAATTGTGCTTGATGCACTGGATGCATGTAGGGATTGTGATAAGAAATGTAAGAGTTTTTTTTTTAATAAACGCCATAAATCAATCTTTTCCATGGTTTTCAGGGGATCACACATAAGAACAATGGTGAGACTAGCACAGGACAAGGCAAAGCTTCATTCTGTGAATGACCACTGATGGAATGGTGCCTAACAACAGCACACATAGGATTTTCTAGACTCTAAATATTTACAGGAACAGACAGTCTCATCTTTATTCTAAAGAGTGGCTGGAAATTTTGGATCCTAATCTTGCAGTTAGCAGTCCAAAATCGCAATCACATCACCCCCCCAGGGCTCCTTTGGAGGAAGGACAGTGCAGTAGAAAGGGCAGGGGTTTTAGGGGTCCAGATCTTGGATTTAATCAATAGCATTGCTTACTAGCTGGAGAAGATCTCGGGTTATATTCATTGCGGGGGGGAGGGGGGGCTCATACAACTCTTATCACAATCACACATATATCCATTGTGTCAAACACTTTTATACATTTGTTTCATGCATCATTCTCAAAACACTTGCTTTCCACTTGAGCCCCTGGTATCCATTCTTCATTTTCCCCTCCCTTCCTGCTCCCCTCTCCCTCATGAACTCTTGACAATTTATAAATTATTATTGTTTTGTCATATTTTATGCCATCCAATGTCTAAAATAACTTTTAAAGAGGTCTTGTGCATCAGCTTTGCCCAGTTCAATATATTTTGTTTGATATCTTGACTGGTGCTTCTGAGAATTGATATTGAAACCAAGCAAAATTAAATACTTGACAAAGTCAATCTTTCTCTCTTTATCATGAGGTTATCTATTGGTCTTTTGGGGAGGATTCTAGTTTCATCTACATTGCATTGCTATTCATAAGACTGCAGACTTGGATTTTTATTAGCAAGTCCTTCAAATCCTCCTCACTTCCAGCAAACATGACTGTATAATCTCTTAATAAGGCTTCATCCAAACCTGATGTCAACGTCTATATAGCTCAGGTTCTCCGATTATTTATGTGGTATGCACACTAAGTACGCATGGTGAATGAGTAAAACCCTTATACTCACCTTTTGAAATTTTAAACCATTCTGTATTCTCTTATTCTGTTCATATGACTGACTCTTGTTCCATGCGTAGCTTCTGTTTGAGTTCAAAGAAGTGTTCTGGAGTTTCCATTTTCTTCTGGTGGGCACCTGGATTATGACAACAACATGAGGAATGAACCTTATCTGTACAACTCCAGCACCAGAGACGCTCTGTGATAATTAGAGGGTGTTTTGTTTGTTTGCTTGTTTGTTTGTTTTCATGCCAAATTATATTTGCCAGGTTTCTCTCCTTATATGATGTAACAGAGTCTGGTCAACTCCACAATTGGATCTTCTGTGAAGGAGCCAATCCTTTGTCTGGAAAATGAGTCTCCTTAGGTAACAGATTTGGTAGGACTGAGAGAGGTCACTTTCAGAGTGAGGCCTACTCTAACTATAAATTGACAGTGTGTGGAAGCCAGCAGATTTCTACTGTTCTATTTGGATTTTATGTTTGGTTCCTAGGCCTCCTGTTACGTCACCACCGGATTCCAGGAGCCATCAGATGACTGCTGACCTTGGATTCATTCAGCCAGTCTTGATTCATTCAGTTCTGCTATCAGCCTATGATCTTTTTCTTTCATCTTCCTGCTTCTTGTTCATCAGCTGCCATAGAACCAGGTCAGCTTATATCTGACCCATAGACTTGAACCAGACTAGACTTACTCATTTCTACAACTGCATGAAGCATTTTTGGTATAAATTACTTGCTTTTAATCTGTACAGAACTCAGCCTCATACACTCCCTAATTGTATAAAATTCATATACTTCAAAAATGTATTTAAATTTTATTCAAAATACCTCCAATCTCTGAAAATACATGGTTTCAAAAAGAAATTTAAAGCCGAAAATAATTCAGTCTTATAAATGCTAAGTGTGCTTGAATCTTTTTCAGTCATCTTCCTACCTAAAAAAATAGAAGTTCTTTAATTAGAATGTTAGAGAGACAAGATACAATTAGTTGAAAGTGATTAAGTGTGTTCGTTGTGAGTAAATGGAACAGTATCTAATGATCCTAAGTTAGCATTTATATGTAGTAACTGCTAATGTGTTAGAACTTACTATAAATGTTCAATTTTTCCTAATAGTTTTGAGAGGGTTCATTACGAAGTATTGCAGAGAGAATGTTCCATCTAGATCATATTCCATGGACTCAAGAAGATATTATATAGCCAAGCCATTCTGTACTGACTGGTTGTTTCTTATTTCAAGATCCTTGCTTTTATTTTCTGCTTATGCATGGATTCAAGTTTACTTGCTCAAAGTGTTACTTTCATTAGTATTTACAAAATTATAATTAATTTTTTATCCATCTGAAATTTTTTATTCTCTGTCATTTTGTAAGTTGCCATATCATCCATTTCCATCTTATTTATTTCAACTCTATGCTGAGCAAATAACCCAAGAAGATGCATTATATAAAAAAGAGCATGAAATCAGGATCAAAGGAAGCCTTGTTAACCATCTTTGGAATGTGGATTATATAATCTTTCTTTCTGAAGTCAAGAAGGTCTTGAAGCACTTGCTGAAGAAAATCTAAGACGATGACCTTTAGTAGGGGTTGTCACCCAAGTTTTAAAAAATCTTGCAACTAGACCAAGAGCATCATAATAAATGAAGAAAAGATTAAAGTTGTCATGGATTTCATCTTGCTTGGATGTCCAGTCATGCAACTGGAGCACGGCTAGAATGTGGATACAAATCAAAACTTCAAGGATACACAGTCGAGGTCAAAATAATCTGAATCTGCACACAGGTGTTTTAATAGCAAGGAGACATCCTTGATAAAGAATGTGATACTGGAGTTGTTTGGTCTCTGTTGTTTGCTTTGTAAATTATATGTTTATAGCACCTGCTTTTTTAGATAATGTTGTTCCAAAGTTATCAAATTTTAAAAATTTTTGAGTAAATGCAACCAGTCATGGATTCCCACATTTGAGTAGGATTCAAAAGAAAGGATACAGTTCAGTTCTTTGCTACGTGCCTGAGCAAGCTGCAGTCCTCTGCTTTCTTACAGACTCATGTGTGCTTCTCATTCCTCTGCGTCTCCATTCATTTATAATAACACACTCACTACTCATGGAATAAACCATCAAGGAATCAAATGACTATATTGCCTTGGGCAAATCTGCTGCACACAACCTCCAGAAAATCTTGAAAAGCCCGGTTGACAGTTGGAGAACTAAGGTGCACCTGGCTTAAACTATGGTCTTTTTCAGTGACCTCAAATGCATGTGAAAGCTGCACAATAAATAAGGAAGACAATAGGAGAATAGATGCATTTACGTTATGATGCGGTTGAAAACAAGTATTATGGAAAATTTGTCTTGGGAGAAGTACTGCCAGAACATTCCTTGGAATCACTTTATCTCAGATATTTTTTGACATGGCATTGTACTTAAAAAATAGAAGGGTGGCAAAAATGGGGAAGACCCTTGGCAAAATGAATTGTCACAGTGACTTGACAAGAGGCTCAGACATAACAGTTGTGTTATGTCTCCTTTAAGGAAATGTCTCCTTTCGTTGGACATGGGGCCAGCTGTCATGAGTTGGATGTCACATAACAACAGCAGCATGTTTGGTTACTGCTAAATCATGCCGTAATCCAAATCTTTCTCCTCAGCTTCAAATATCTCTGTCCTGTGGCTTACCGTATTGTTCCTCAACTACCCCTCAACAGGTCTAAATTGGGAAGACTATTTTTCAACTCTTCCTACTTTCAAATTTAAAAATTATATATTTGCATTACTTCATGCACTTTAACACACAGATTGGCTCTGATAGAAGCTTCAGGGTTATTCTCTTACTTTCTGTCATTTTTCCTTAAAGGGCTTCTCATACCTACACACTTCTTATTTACATGTTTTCCTCTTCTCTTTGGAGCTCAATGAGGTCTCTGTGTGGGCTGGTCTTCTGAAAATTTTGGGAAATGCTGTATTTCTTCTTGAGGGTGGGGGACATCTCTCTCTCTCTGTCTCTCTCTCTCTCTCTCTCTCTCTCTCTCTCATCTCACTCTCTTGTAGACTCTATACTGACAAAGCTGACTCCCTAGGAGACATCCCTGAGAAGTCATATGGACCTACCTTGATGCAGCCCTGGATGCTAGAGAAGTCACATGGATACCCCTGCCAGCACAGAGATATTTACAAGGCCACTGGGTCCAAAGACATTCTACTCACTGACCTGTGATCATTCTGTATTTGGCATCATTGCATTTGTTTCATGAGTCTAGAGCTGAGGTGCTTACAATGCCACTGGATCCAAAGACTTTATACCCACTGGTCTGTGATCTGCATTTGGCATCACTGCATGCATTTCATGAGTCAAAAGAAGACTTTATAGATTTATATTGGACATAAGGATTAATATCGGATTTATGAACTTAATCTAGGCTGGACTTGGATTTTTTCTCAATATTCAACTGCTCTTGTATATAAGTCTCTTTCTTAGTCACATGAGTCTCTCTGGATTTGTTTCTTTAGTCTACCTGGACTAACACAATTCCTGAGGACTGTTACGGTCTCATGCTGATGGTTTCCCTCATTGAAATAATTTCTTTCGTCTGTTTTTAATCTGCTTAAGAGTTAATAAATTTGTCTCTATAAATTATATTTGGATTGGGGTCTTTTTGTTTTCTAGATACCTGATACCGTGAGAATGAAACTGCATTTCCACAATAGTCAACTAAGTCTTCATGATCTATAACATGTGCATCCTTTCTACTTTTCCAAACTAAATGCAGACATATATTTTTAAAACACACATCTGACCAGATCCTGTTTTTGTTTAACGTTTCTTCAATCTAAGCTTGTTTCTAATAAAATTCACTGTCATTAACAAGGAACAGAATCTCCCTTCTGCCTTTATCTCTAATTCTGGCTCCTCTTACAGGACTTTTGTTTAAAGTATTTTCCTTCTCTTGGTTTCCCTGACCCCAAGTTTACTACTTTCTCTTGCTTCAGGTTTCCATTTGTTACTTTGGTTAGGTGCGGCCAACTCTGTTCTAAGTTCTTTGACACTATGCACGATAGAAGGAAATACAACCTGGTCTTGAAGTGCCTACATAACCATTGCTACATGAGCCCATTGTTGCAGCCACTGTATCAATCAATCTTCTGTATTGATTCTCTACCAAGCATAATGGCTATTTTCAGGAACTAATATCTCCTGATAACATGTCAAAAGTGTGTGTGGAGGTTATATAATCATTTGTTAATGTGAGGATTGAGTGTGCGGGTGGAGTCTAGCGTGTCAGTCAGGTGATAGCCAATGAGGACTCTATGTTGGCATGGCCTGCATTTCTTCTTGGAGGGACACTATTTCTCTCTCAAGCCATTTCCTGCAGGACACTCTACTGAAAAGGCTGACCCCCTATGAGACACCCCTGAGGACCTACCCCAAAGCAGATCTCTGGAGCTGGAGAAGCCAGCAGTGAGATGCTTACAAGGCCATTAGATCAAACAGCTTTCTCCCCCACTGGCTTGTGATCATCCTGCATTGAGCATCATGGCATGTCTTTCATGAATCTGAAGAAGACTTTATAGATTGATATTGGACATATGGACTAATAATGGACTCATATGCATATGAAAGCTTGACAGATTTCAGTATATATGGCACATATCTCAATCTTTATAAATCTTTTATAGCTGCAGATAGATTATCTCTTGCTTCATCTTTTTAGCATTCTTATTCTTTAGTATGACTGGCAATTATAATGACCTATATGTGTTCCCTTAAGGCCATTTGAGCTGTCTGTTCTCACTATATGAGTGGCTTTGTGTCTATTTAGTTGCTTAAGGCCATAAATTCTGCATCAGCTTCTAAAATAGCACAATAATAGATAGATTATATGAAACTCAGATTCTCCCAAGCACTTTTCCACAGTAAGGAAAATGACCTGGACTATACAGGGGACAGATTTCAGATTGCCATTAAGATATTACTCTCAAGTGACAGGTACTACAAAAAATTGTTTTTTAATTTCTTTTATTAGACTTCAAAACTATCTTCAATCCCTATGTATGTAAGGACTTTGTTTGCCTGGTTTACTACCACTCGACAAATGTTTTTTGAATTGCACCATAGGTCTTAGGGTGAAATGAAATATTAAGCGATGGCTTTGTCCATATCCCTAATAAAAGTTTAACACTAACTGGACACTTGGTAAATGAGTTACCTGAGTCCCAGAAGGTTAGAGAGTCACCTGTGTCACGTACGCTATAATAGAGGAAATTTTAAGTTTCCTGTGCTCCTTCTACCCTCTTGTTGCTCATCAGCTGCTCTTGAGCAGTTTCAACATGCTAATTTGCCTGCATGGGGGATGAGAACACCTGGTTATAGAGTACTTACTCCTAATTAAACTTCAGGATTGAGAATAAATGTAGACACTAGACTAGATTTAACCCAAGATGCAAGTTTGTGGAACTTGCACTCTATCCTGCAGGGATGGTTTTCCAATTGTACCCAGTGGAACTCCCACTCATGAAGGAACTTCTGCTCTCAATGATTTATAGAAAATAGTTGCCATGTTACCAGAGTTGTTGGGGACTTAGACACGATGACTGCTAAGTTTTCCATCATCCCCACTCATCAAGCAGTCCAAGCTTCAGTTGAATGGACGTGCATTCATCTCGGTTATGCTCCTTTTCCCACTTCCATAATGGTTCTTGTATCAGTGCTGAATTGACCTTCAGCCCAAACTTGATTTTGTCATGATTTCCTTTGTTAGTCATCATCCATGGCCATGAATGTATTTGGACACGGTTTTGCATCACATTGATGGAATTTTTTCATCTGGATTATGGCTTTTGTTCCTTATTTGCTCTCTTTAAGGCTTAGCAAAGCAATCTCTATAAAAATTCGTGGGAATTTGGAGTCTTTTTCCCCCTAGCAAGGGAGACCTTATGACATCTAGTAAGCATTGGACTGCTAACTGCAGGGTTGGAAGCACAAATCCATCAGAAACTCTGTGGGAGAAAGATGAGGCTATCTGCTCTGGTAAAGATTGATAAAGTCTCAAAAACCCTGACTCTGGTTTTCTGTGAGTGAAAATCACTATGGAAGTAGGATTCCTTGGGTTTTGCTTTTTGTCCTTTAAGACACCACCCATATTCCAACCTGAGAAGTTCCTTATTCATCCATTTTCCTTGACTTTATGAAAAACATTGAATATTAAACACTAAGTATATGACTAGAGTAAAATTAAAATTATTTGTTCTTGAGTACTATAATAACTTACTTTGCAGACATCGTCTTTTGGTGAGCTCTTAAGGGATAGTTTGCCTCATCTCTTCTGTATCTGACTAACTTCTCATAATAGCTATGGAGTGAGAATAGTTCATCTTTAATTTATATGATTGAATAGCTCAATGTTATCTGTTATTAAAATATAGATTAAGGTCTAAAACAATTTGGTCAGGCAGTTTGAAAAATAAGCTCTGCCTAAGTAGTCTTTTACATTTCCTATTTGAGGAAATATGTGGTTGTAAAGGAATCTAAGAGAAGTTGCATGAGCATTCTCACATTCTCAAGACTAGCTTAGTGATATATGCAGCTGTTGAGCTAAATGAGGATGACTAGAAAAATTGCTGAAGCTTGACCAGTAATTGTGGATTAAAGTTAATGGGAATTTGCCTGGGGGTAGGTGTTGATAGTTCTAATGATTTTTGGAAAGCATTGCAAAGGCTTTTTGAAGAATCTTTTTAATCTCCCTGGCTCTCTGTTCTGCTATTTGTTAAATGAGGGGCTTTATCTAGATGAGGACATTACTGATTTTATAGATTTGTATGGCACTTTACAGTTTACTAAGTGCTTTCACATTTTTCCTCTTCTGAGAAAAATGTAAGGCTTTTTGCAAATTCAAAACTCTACAATGTGATGTCTTATTGATTCTTTTGAATACACTTTGGGAATTTTTATTTGAAACTGGAATAGTAATCATACAACTTCACTACTTCTTGCTTTCCTAGAAGTTACTTGGATTATAAGCCTGGACTCTTTTTATGGATAATGTGATGCAATATTAAGTAATATAGAGATATCTACATAATTTCCTTCTAAAGAATTCTCAATTATAATATCTGGGGACACTCAAAGTTTTGAATGGTGGAAGATTATATAATTGTAGTGCTATGTTCCATGCATCTTTTTTCATCTTTTAAATCATTTCACTTCAATGGGAAAATGACCTGGTGAAAGCAGATATCTACTTTCAAACTGTCTTTATCATGGGTAAGCTAAAGAAGATTGAATTATGAAGTGTCAAACATTAAGGAAAAGAGGAAAAATAATGCTTATGATAGACAGCATTAACTCAAAATTCTAAAACCAAATGTATTCCATTGAGTTGACTCTGATTCACAGAGACCCATTAACACAGAGGAGAACTGCTGATCCTAAGGTTTCTGAGACTAGGTCTTTATGGAAGAAGACTCACTCATCCCACTCCTACAGAAGGTTGGTGACTTTAAATCATGAATTTTGTGCTTAACAGGCCAATTTGTTTATCTCTTAATATTGGTTTGAGATTATTGATACTAAAAATCAACCTCCATAAAAACTCAGTTAGAAATATAGCCCTGAGGGTTATTTTATGTTTTGGATTGGGGCAGAAGCTGTGTAAGACATTTCTTGTGCAGATTTGTGTTTCAGAGAGGAGACTCTCAAGAGATAGGAGTGCTTGATGTTCATACAGTTACCTCCCCTAGACATCAAGTATGCCCTTATTTAGTTATCATGCCTTTTAATGACTGTACTTAGAGGGAAAGGAAAAGAGAATGGAGCTATAATGAACATCTACTATGTTTTTTGCATGATAGTACCCAGTCAAAAATTCTAGAGTTGAGTAAGGTTATATTCCTGTCTATGTAAAGCTAGGATGGTGTTAAATAAAGATAGTACAGAAACTGTGCCACACACACACACACACGGGGGTATCCCCCACAAATGGAGGTTTATTTTCAAAGCTATGATTTGCTTTTGTGTTTTTTTTTTTAACAAAACAACCTTCTCACCTTCAAAGTACTCTCCATTAAACTTAAAAACATTTGTCAAATCTGCAATTCTATTCTTGGAAATATTTTTCAAACATATCTGTCTGGATATCTGACAGCACCTCCTTCATTGTCTTTCACATCTTTTATATCATGAAATTTGTATCCTTTCATAGCCCTCTTCATTCACAGAATCCAAAAGAAGCCTCACAGAGTGATGTCAGGTCAGTCAGATGCATGAGGCAAGAGAAGCATGCTTTTTAAAAATTATTTTGCCACACGCTGGTGCACAGAGATGGCTGTGTGACCAGGTACATTGTTGTGGTGGCAAGACAATTAGCACAGTGTTATGCAATCTTTCCAGAACCTCTCAATAGAAAGCTTGGTTAATGGTCTGATCTAGTAGAACAAACTCCAAGTGTGCTACAAGTCATTATCTTTGTTCTTTTGGGAAGTTGAGGGATGTTCAGAATGAGGTTTGTCATCAGTAAACATTTCACCTTTTATGAAATGAGAAAACTATTCATAAACTGACTTTTTCCCATAGCAGTGTCCTTGAAAGCTGTGTTCAACATCACAACAGTTTCTGCAGCACTTTTCCCAGGCAGGGAACAAATTGTCACAGCCACACCCTGCTCTGAAATCGGCCATTACAAAAACGAGGCTTGAGCAAAATTGCTTTTATGAAAAAAATTCAAAGTGACCAGAGAGAACCTTCCCAGAGTCACTACTGGGTGCACTAGTTCAGTATGAGTTGTTGGGTGTTTGCCTAGCAGGAAAAATGTGTACTATGGAAGCTTTACTCGACCCAGCACACTTCTCAATTTTTATATTAAGAGAGAGAGAAGCCTTACCACTTGTATTCTGAGACATAAATTTGTGAAACTAGTCTTATGTGTTGGAGTAACTCTCATCAGTTCATTTTGGAAAAAAAAGTTCCTGAAAGAACCTCTGATGGAAGAGAGAAGCCGAGACTCTTCAACTCTTGTGGTAGGTAGTTGGAGTTGGGCATGATACACTTTTCAGCATCAGAGAAGCGTCAGGCTGCTTAATTCAATCCAGCCAACTGGGCAAACTTGTGACCTCAGAAAGTGTCCTTGTGAGGACATGGGTCTTGCTTCATACAACATTTTACTCAGAAATTCAATCACATGTACATTTCGCAAAAGAAAAAGTCAAAATAGCAATTAGATTTTTACAGATTGTTGTAATCACTGTTATTGAATTTCAAAGCACATATGCCCAGAGCAAATGAGAAAGTGGCACAGGAACTGCATCTCATCTCTCTGGTTACAAAAGGGAAAGAAGAATCAAGCTCCTGTGGATGATCAAACATCAACCTATAGATGATTCCTATAAGGCAAAGATAAGGTATGCCCTGACCTTAAAACTTCCTTTACTTATTCTGACACCAACCATCCTTTCCTCAGTACTCCATTTCTCTTTGGGGTTCTAATGGACACAGAGAATTAAGAGACTATACTCATGATTAAACTTGTTTATAAGGGAAGATTCAGGTTGTCACAAGGCAAGATATGAAAACAGTAAAGTAGACAAGCCTTTGTCCACACAATGCCTTTTCTCAGCCAGGCCAACGACCGCATCTCTTTCTGGTGCTGAGTCTGATCGTCAGTCTCTGTCTCACTCTTTGAGTTGGCAAGTCTGCTGCTGTTTCTCCTGGTCTCAGTGTCATGGCCTCTGCTGCCTCCACCACTACAGAGTTATCTCCAATTGTTTGTGGCTCTTCTAGCTTGATGGTCACCAACTCAGGAAAGGGCAGTTCCATCCATAGTGATTAAGATTTCATGGAAATTAGGATACTGTGGCCTCCTGTTCATGAGTCATATACTCTTCAATATGGTTAGAGGGCCTCCAAAAATATCCTATAAGCTTTTCTGATCAGTATTATTGTAAGTATTCTAATCCTGGTCCCTTTCTAACTTCTATTGTCCAGTTTGCTACAGTGATTAATTGATCTGTCAAGAATCGTTATTTTTGTAACCACTTTCTTTGTTTTCCATTCAATCTGTATGCTAAGAAAATAATCATAGAAGCTGGACTACATGAAGAAGAATGTGGCATCAAGATTGTAGAAAGGCCTATTAGCCTGATATATGCAAATGTTACCTCCTTGATTAGGAGAAGTATTCAGGTTGTCTTCTTCCAAGGCAGATCTATTTGTCTTGTGGCAGTCCACAACACTTTCAGGATATGTATCAGGAGAGACAATTCTGGGAAAAGGACATCCTCCTGTTTGGTAAAGTAGAAGAGCAGGTACAGAGCAGACTCTTAGTGTGATTGCTGCAACACTGGGTTCAAACATCAGAACAATTGTGTGGATGGCACAGTGCTTCTTCATTCTGCTGTATTCAGGGTGGCTATAAGTTAGAATTAGCTCTGTGTCTTCAGCAACAATAACAACAATTATCATGGAGTGCCAGTGGTGCTGTGAGTTAAGGTGTTGGGCTGCTAATCCAAAATTCTCTTCTCAGGAAAAAGATGAGGTTGCCGATTCTAATAAAAAAGTTCCCACGCTCAAATTTCTGTAGGGTCACTATGACTGATGGCATAGCGGGTTGCATTTTGTGCTATTTACCACCAGGTCAGCAGTTCAAAACTATTAGGTTCCTTTGAGAAAGCAATCTGAGGTTCTCTGTTCCTTTAAAAATTTACAGATGCAGAAACATTAGGACACAGTTCTACTCTGCCTTATAAGATTGCTGAGTGGACATCAACTTGGTAGTAGAGGATTTGACTCCTTTTTGGTATATAATTAGTCACTCTGCCATGAATGAACTATGAACTCATGCTGATGCTCTCCCTCATATGTGTGGTTTGTTTTTTGTCTTTGACCCATTTAAGGCTCTAAAATATCACTAATAATGTCACTAATCATATATTTGAATTCAAAATGGTTTCCTATAGAACAGTATATAACTGTGGAGCCTTTAATGGTAAATGGCTAATTTATAGATGGCTAACCAAATGTTTGCATTGAATCTCCAGAGAGGTACCTTCAAAGTAAGGCCGACAAACCTATTTCTGAAAAATTACCACTGAAAACTCTATGGTCCACAAACACATGACAAACTAGGGTTTATATGAGTTGGGGTCAATTTGACGGTACTTGGTATATGTATCTCCATTACCATACATGATATTTTTGTCCTCTGTTATTAAGTCTAAAACACATTGCCCTCAGATTGATTGACTAATTGAAATGCCCATAGAAGTCACAGAGCTGTAATAGCTATGGAAAAGACTACCACACCTCTTTCCCATAACAGCTGATGGATTCCAACCTTTCAATAAACATTTGAGGGCTTAAATAATGTGTCACCAGTGTTTCTATATTAAAATTTAGCTGTCATATAAGTATATCTCAGAGATACTGGAAGTTCTTTTCAAACCACCATAATGAAGCAAACTGCAATAAAGTGAGTAACATGATTTGGTTTTGTTTCTGTTAATACATTTCTGATACACTGTTGGTCAATTTGGCTAGGGCAGGATAGTCAGTAGTTTAATATTTGACACCTGATATTCCTCTATGATCATTCAATGTAATCAACTTTACAGTGGGATCTAAGCAACCAAGCAGTTATAAGAAGACTAGGGTCAAGTATAACTCCCTTACTGAGATCATAGTCTTTGATACAATTGAAAGGAAGTGCTCTTGGTCATGTGGCCTACTTCCTGTGCAAATGGGCACAGTAGGAAAACTTGTTTGATTTTTTGCTGGGTCTGCATCTTGCTTCTGGTTTAGGAAGCTCTGATTTGTTGTACTTAATTGAAAAGTCTGCCATAGTCCTTGCTAATCCCAGGATTCATCAGTGAGTCGCTGATCTTGGATTCACTTGTCTCTCCAGTGACAGGCCTGATCTTTGGGTTTAGATTTCTCTGCAATCTACTATCAAGATAAGGCCTGTTCACCTATTTTGGATTTGTGCTCCCCCAAAGCTATGAGTCAGGAGAAGCCTCCAGTCTAACATCTGACCCCTTACCCCGGATTAGATGTGCCCACTTCTACGATGGTGTGAACCATTTTCTTGATATAAATTCTCTCTCTCTCTCTCTCTCTCTCTCTCTCTTTCTCTGTGTGTGTCTCTCTCTCTCTGTGTGTCTCATTGTTTTTCTAGCGAGCCCAGGCTAATATACTGCATTTAAAAATCATGGTTATGTATACCATTTTAGATAAAGCATAAAATAACATTATGAAGAAAGCTTGAAATATTTTGAAGATTACTAAAATGTAGCACAGACATGAAGTAGCATGCTCTGTTGGAAAAATGGTACCAATAAAATTGCTTGGGACAAGGTGGTTATAAGTCTTTAATATGTAAAAAATATATAAATTCTTATATCTAGAAAGCATAAAGGAAGCAGAGTAAAATAGGTCATGTTGTTAGGTGCCATTGAGTTGCTTTTAACTCATAGAAATTCTACATACAACAAAGCAAAACACCACCTTTTGTTCTGCACCATCTTCGCAATCATTCTTATGTTTGAAGCCATTGTTGTAGTCACTGTGTCAACCCATCTTGTCCAGGGAGGGTATTTTTCTTTTTCACTACCCTTCTAATTTACCATGCATGATGTCCTTTTCCATATGCTGGTCTATCCTGGCAAAATTTCCAAAGCCCATGATACAAAGTTTTGCTACCCTTGCTTGTAAGGGCCATTCTGGACATACCTCTTCCAAGACTAGTTCATTTTTCCTTTTGCCAGTTCATAGAAATTTCAATATTATTTGCTAGCATCAACATTCCAATGCATCAATTATTCTTCAGTCTTCCTTATTCAATGTTCCAATTTTATATATACATGAGATAATTGAAAACACCATGGCTTACTCAGGTACACCTGTATACTATACAATTATGGTGGCATAGTGAATTACATGTTGATCCTCAGTTTGAAATTAGCAGCCTTTCTGAAGGAGTAAGATGAGACGTTCTACTCCTGTACAGATTTATAGCCTTGAAACATAAAGAGGCAATTCTACTCTGTCCTATAGGGTCATGAGTTGAAATTGACTTGATGACACTTGTTGCAGGGAATATACTGAAAGCATGGATGATGGCAGGAGGTACCTTGATCAGGTAAACTAGTTACTCTGTTAAATGTGACTACCCTGGCTTTATTTAAAAGTAACATGGAGGTTTGGTCTAAGGAGTAACACAAGCAGGGCACTTAGATAAACTGAAGTTAGTGGTTGTACTGCTAATTCACCTCTACAGAAAGTTGGCTGTGCTTGTATTGATGAGCTCTGGTTTAAAACCAAGCACTCTATCACTGTCAGGTTGTGATGCTTAAAATGCCAAGGTAATATTGTTTTTTGGTTGTCTTTCTAGCACGCATTTCTCCAATTGCCTTCTTTATTAAAACCCAAGCATTTAGCTCATTCTTTTGGCAATAGTAACATGCATGTAAAAAAAATCACAGTGGTTCTACTCTTCTCCCCTTGACCCTGATCCTAGGCCTGCTCCAGTCACCATGTGTGCACAAGCAGTATTATGAGATTGCCTAGGTTCAGTTGTGAGCCTTAGCGCAGCTTTCACACAGTTTGGCATACTTCCCTGAAATAGTCTGTCCTCTTCTGAGACTATAAAACCTGAAACTTCAGAGGGAGGGCAAGATGACAACCAGGTAGGCAGCTCATGCTGGAAGCTCCATGGATATTGTTGACTTGGGAAATTTGAGGGCAGAGTAGGTCTTCTGAGGCTGTTGGTTAATTCCCGCAATGGTTCAGGGTGCCTCCCTGAATCAGGAGCTGAATCTCACACCATCTTCTTCAACTTCATTGTGGCAGTCATGTGCTTATGTTAATTTCATGATTGAGATGTAGGGGTGGAGTCTAGCCTCTTAATCTGAAGATAGCCATTGAGTAGTCAATGAGACCTCCGTGTGGGCATGACTTTCTCCTGAGACTTCTGGGAAAGCTCGCAATATTTCCCTCATGAAGATGAAAAGCTATCTCCCCAGTTGTTGGGAGTTAGTCTGAGAGATAATGTACTATGGACAAGACAAGATGGCAGCATCTGAGGAGCTGGTGGAGCCAGAGGAGAAGTCACATGGCCTTGCCCTGATGGAACCAGACCTCTGAAGCTGGAGGAGCCACGTGGAGAGCCCTGCTGGTGCTCAGTTGCTTCTGCCACCACTGGATGCTGTTGATAGACCCTGAGCCCTGGAAACGAGGAGCCATGGGGAGACCCCTGCCAGCACTGGGATTCTGCATACATTGGCCTGTGACTTTGTGAGTCAGAAGGAGACTTTATAGACTGATATCGGGCATATGGGCTAATATTGTACTTATGACTTTGAACTGGACTTGGTTGGGATGCTTTTTCAATGACCCATTCCTCTTATATATAAACTATACCCTTTTATCCATATGCATGTCTATCAATTTGTTTCTCTAGTTTACCCAGACTAACACACTCATGAACTGGTTTGATACCAGTTTATGCACTGCTGCTGAATACTGCATCTCAGCCCATTTCAGTGCCCCAATTTCCAGCCACCCAGCAGAAGCTCCTGCAACCAAGGTTTGAAATCCCAAATGGCATGGGTCATTCCTACTGCCCATTGACTGATCCCTCCTCCAAAACCAGTGCTTTCATTCCAACCTTTTGCCTGGAATTCAATGTCCCTCTATCAAATGCAATTGGGCCCTATTTCCTGCCCACACTTCTTTCCATTGTGCCTCTAGCTGGAAGCAAGGGACCCTCCCAGCACCGCACCATATCAACTTCCTGAGATGCATGCTTCCCTGCCTGGGTCAGCAGTTTCCTTCAGAGGTGGCCTGCACAGCTCCAAACAACTTCTAGTGAGGCCTGAGGGTTGCTAGACAATGGCACCGACTAATCTCAAAATCTGTCTACTGAAGGAGCCATACAACCTATCCTTCAAACAACATATTCCTGATAGGCTAAAGTCAGAGGGAATCCCCAGTGAGACTAAGGTAAATTGCAAGCTCTCATTGCAGTTGGCCATAGGCAGTCTACAGAAGCACTAATACTGACCTCCCAAAAAGAAAGCATAGGACTCTGACTCCTAGGAAAATGGTACTAATTCCTTCAAATTGACACTGGAATAGCAAGATGCCTGAATAAGCTCAACAAGAGAAACAAAATCAAATGTCAGAAGATTACCTGGACATAAAGGCAGTCATAGAAGGGATAAACATTTACCTGCCACAGAAAGACACCTTCAGAATGCTTCTTAGAGTCATATAAAACATGAGGGAAGCAATACAGAACAGGGTGGTAATGATACAGGAGTCAAAGGGCATGGACCAAAGGGAAATACAGAGCTAAGGGATGACATAATACAAACCATTAGTGAATTCAAAGATGTTGTCAACAGACTGGAAGAGACAGAGAATGACACCATTTAAAGGATAACAGGCAGACTTCAACAAACAAGGAGAAAAAGTCAAATAAGATCTTCAGTGAAGCTGAAGAAAACCTGAGCATATGTCTGATGCAAGGAAGAAGAACAACATCAGAATAATTGGATTAGCCGAACAACACATAGCAAAGAAGTAACAGTAAAAATAGTGAGGGAATTCTTAAAGGAAATGTCCCCAGTGTAATGAATGAAAATGAGAATGACCATTTAGGAGACTGAAAGAACACCATCTTGACTGAATCCCAAGAAGAAGTCATGAAGGCACATAATAGTCAAACTATCCACCTTTGAGGAAAAGCAGAAAATAATAAAAGCAGCTGGAAGTGGGGGGGATGCAGTCACCTATAAAGGCACTCAAATAAGACTATGACCAGTCATATCAATGGACACTATGAAGAAGAGGAGAGAGAGAGTAAAGCAACATATTCGAAAAAGTGAAGGAAAATAATGCAAATCCAAGAATGCTCTATCCAACCAAATTATCTTTCAAGATAAATGGAGAAGTAAGAGTATTCCCAGACAAGGAGCTCAAAGAATACATTGAAAGGAACCTGGCCCCAGAAAAGATCCTTGCAACCCAGTATGAACAGAAGAACAACACTCACGAAGCACAAATAAGAGATTGTCACAAAGAAAAACTCCACAAAGGTCAAGAAAGGAGCAAACAGCCCCCAAGATAGCACTGGTTCAATGTTGGAAAGAAGGCAAGAATGAACAACATACACACACACATAACACACAGATAAAAAAGGGATATAGGAAAACAGTCAATACCAAAGGTATGAGATGATCTCACAGAGTCTACAGATAAATATAGTAGCCCTGAATAGCAATGGAATGAGTCAGGCATTAAAAGGCAGAGGTTATCAGACCAGCTTAAAAAGGTACAACCCCATGATCTGCTTGCCTACATGAGGCACTCAAGACTACAGATAAAAATAGCCTGAGAATCAAAAGCTGGAGAAAAAACCCCAAGCAAATAGCAATTATTTAAAAACCAGGGGTTGCGATCCTAATTCCAGATCAAATTGTTCTCACAGTGCAAGACATAACCAGAGATAAGGAAAGGCACTATGTAAAGTTCAAGGTAAAAGTAGACCAAGAACCAGAGAGCATAATAAATATATGTGTGCTCAATGAGAGACCCATGCATTCTACAAACTTACAATAAGAAAAACAAACTAATTCCCCACTAAGGGTGTGAGCAAAGGACCTGAACAGAAGTTTCACTAGGGCAGAAATCCAAATGGCCAATAAGCATATGAGAAAATGTTCCCAATCGTTAGCTAAAAGAGAAACGCAAATTAAGACAATTATGAGATACAACCTAACACCCTTAAAGATAGCCCGATTAAAAAAATCAGAAACTAACAAGTGTTGAAGGGTCTGTGGTGAGAACTGTAGGTGTGTACAGCTATTATGGAAATCCATTTGGTGATATCTAAAACAGATGGAAATTTAGCTACCATACGAATGAGCAATCTCCCTATTGGGCACATACCCAGAAGAAAAAAGAAACAAACCACAGCCAGACATATGTGTATTAGAATAAATTGCAGCATAGTTCATAGTTCACAAGAAGTTGAAAAACACTCAAATTTCCATGAACAGATGAATGGGTTAAAAAACAGTGGTACATACATACAATGGAGTACTACACATCCCTAAAAAATTAAGCACATCATGCATGGAAAGAACTGGAGGAAATTATGCCAAGCAAAGTAAGTGAAGCACAAAAGGACAAGTAAAGCATGAGTCCACAGGGGTAAGACTAAAAATACAAATGGGGCATAGGGGAAAAGGTACTATTTACATACATTCCTGGGTTGAGGTCCAGGGACCATGGCAGGCGCCAGACCCAATCTAGGGCTACATATGGCAGACAAATAAAAAGGAAAAGAAAGAAAGAAAGAAAAAAGACATGAGTAGTGGGGGAATTGGGCACTAACCTACCCAAGGCGAGGTTATTGTTTATATCTCCACAGGAAAGGGAGAGAGGGGCCAGATTTCAGCCCAGTTCACCAAGACAGGAGTGCAACATACTGGTGTGAGGCAGGGAATCTACAGGGAGATCTGTGGGGGTAGCCCCTATCTCAACTATTCCCTACTGCCCCAGAAGAATGCACTTCAGAGTATAGCATGGAAGCTGCGGCTCAAAGAGAGGGGCTAGGAACAAATGAAGAGGGGAAGAGAGAGAGTGTAGAACACATCCTGGCCCACCAAACCTCAAGGATGATATTCCAGTTTGAAGCAGCCAATGAATAGGGAGGACCATAGGATCAGCCTGACCACGAGACATGATGTACCTCACTGACACATAGCATTGTGGGCCATAACACTGGAGACTTTGCGCCGTCTGACCCCATCACACCAGGGTGAAACACGAAGGGCGTGCAACAAAGTTGCAAATAAAGCAAATCAACAAAGTCCCTGATGAATGCACAACATATACTTTGGGGCTAGACCATGTCACCCCATCTGGAAAACATTCATAAAGGTCAACAGACAAACCTGGAACTACTTATAGGCTTTTCTCTTTTTTTGCTGTTGGTGTTTTATTTTGTTGCTGTTATTTTGTTTTGTTTTTATTTTCTTTTGTTGTTATGGGTTGCTCTGTCAGCCTCATTTTTTTTTTTTGCCAAAGAGTGGCTGGTGGGTATAAAAGATGACCTATGAGTTAGTGGACCAATGCTTAACCTAATGCACCACGAGGATATTTATTCCCATTTTTTGTAAGCTATACATCATACCTTTAGAAATACTTATATAAAATCATACCTATAACCTCAAACATTCAAAATAAATGCAAAAGTTATTCATCTCATTGACTTTTAATAGTCCACTGCCATCAGATCATCTGAATAATAGTAATAAGAAGAATGACCTTAGACAACATAGAAGAACGGATTCTTTAGGTTTATTAGACTTTAACTATTTTTGTAAGCAGGATATTTCATCTCTCTCCTGTTGATTAACTGGTGGCTTCAAACTGTAGACCGTTTGGTTAGAAGCCAATGATTAATCCCCTACACCATTACAAATCCTGTATAAAGTATTGCTAAGCACAACGGCATGAGTTACAACTCAAAGCAACCCTATGAAGGAAACTCTGCCCATCCTTGAACCATCCTCACATGCACATGCATATAATAGAAAGACAAATTGGCAACGGGTCACTGATAGTGGTTTTACTGGCTTTTTGTGTCATTTTATCTTTCTATTAGAAGATAAAGAACCTGAAGTTTTTATAAAGATATAGCATCTGGGGTCTATTTATATTTCTGTTTCTGACAATCTAAATTTCTAGATCTAAAAATGTTTTAAAACATATTTTCTGGAAATAAAAGATAGATTCAGGAGACAAAAGACATTTATAGAGTCTAAATATAGGTATGCATGTATATAAGTATGTTAATATATAAGAATACGTTTATAGGTCTTTGTACATATATTTGTACTTTAAATTTTAAGGTAGCAAACAGACATTAGGCCTTTATTAAGAGGAAGAAGTAGGGCGAGCATGATGGTGGGGCAGCAGGAGGGTGAAAAAACAACGATCTAGGAGGCAAAGTTGAGGATAGATGGATAAGCACAGGTGTATGCTTATGTAAATACATTAGTTCATAAAAATAGAGGTATTGGCCTATGTACATACATTTATATGGCAATACACTGAGGTAGTGGATGGGTTTTGGGCCTCTGCTCATACCTTCCCTCAATGCATGCTCACTTTGTTCTAACAACCTGGCATTTTGTGAGGCTCACCCTACTGTCACAATCACAGAAGCCAAAATGGGTACACAAGCAAATGTGGTGATTCCTGGCTATCAAAAAATATAGTGTAATTCGTGAAAAAATTATACATTATTAAGCGTTCACGAGGGAGGGAGGGTGGAGGAGTAGAATAACAAGCTGATATTGGGTTAAGGGCTCAAGTTGAAAGAAAATGTTTTGAAACTAATGAGGCAACATATGTGTAAATGTACTTAACACAATGCATGTATGTGTAGATTATGATAAAAGCTAAAAGAGCCACCAATAAAAATGATTTATAAGGCCAAACAAATTGTAATGGGAATAGCTATATCATGAGGATAGGGAGAAGATGCGGGGGAGAAGGGGAAGAAAGGCAGACATACATACATACATATATACATACAACTTCCTAGAGGAATGAACAACAGAATTGTGGGTAAAGGGAAACAGCAGATGGTGTAAGATATGAAATAACAATCATTTATCATTTATTAAGGGTTCACAAGGGTAGAATGGTGGGGAAAGGAGGGAAAAAGGAGGAACTGATACCAAGGGCTCAAATAGAAAGAAAATGACTTGAAAATGAGGATGATAACACATGGACAAATGTGATTAATACAAGTGATGTATAGATTGTTGTAAGAGCTGTGAGAGACTCCAATAAAATGATTAAAAATAAATAAAATATTCTTTTCTCCTGTGATAAGAAAAAATATTTCTTCACTATTGAATGCCTCACTCATTATAAAAAGTACAGAAGGGTATATATTAAAACTATCCCCATATACCTCTTTCATCTTGATTGCTTATTTCCATTGCTCTAAGCAATTGTCTTCACAATTTCCTTGCATTGTCTTTCAGAGAAAAATAAATTTCTCTGACTTTTATCATATATTAACAAATTCACATGTATGTATCTCTGTTTTTATCTACATAACAATAAAATTTGAGTATTGCCCCATACAAGCACATATGGATAAGGTTTAATAATAATTTAGAATTTTACTTACTCTTCACACCAACACTCAATCATAATTTTCTAATAAAATCCAGGACTTTCCTCTGCCCCAAACATTTTTCCTGTTAAAATCATTATTTTTAAATGATGCACTAGTGAAATTTTGTACATGTATGTTTGTATTCTTGTATTCTGGAGAAGATATTTTATGGGGTAAACTTCTGACAGAGTTGTTGCAGTAAAAGAGTTTTGAATGTAATATTTGTAGACATTAATGCAAACAGTACATTCTTTATTATATAGGGGAAATGACTCAGAAGTATAGGCACAGATGATTAATATATCTATGAAAATAAATACAAGTCACTGTTACACATGACTTTCTATGTATATTTGTTAAAATAATATAAATACATCAAATTTGGATGGATATCAGGTGGGGGAGGCCTCACCCACTGCTGGAAGGTATGCTGATCAAATTGATTTAGCTGAGGGGTTATTTCTGTCTCACTAGCATGCAGTTGGTTACTATTCATAGCAAACTGACAGAACAGAGAGGAACTATCTCCGTGGATTTCCAAACTCGCAAATCACCACAGGAGTAGAAAACCTCTTTTTGCTTCCCCAGAATGCCTGCTGGATTCAAACTGCTGACCCTGTGATTTGCAAACCCTCCAGACAGCCCACTACGTCCCCAGAGCTTCTGTGTGTTCTCTTAAAAAAACAAAACAGCATGCCAGTTTAGCAATATAATAATCTCAATGCTTGAGGGATTATAGTGCAACCTTTACATTTTCTTTGTCATAGAACTGTGGGTCAACTCTATTTATGGTTCTGTTCTTCTGCATGTGTTTTCATTTTTATTGGACCTGCATATCCACTATACATAGCCTCATGGCTGCGAGTAGGAAAGCAAACAAAAGTCACTTGTAATCCTATCGTCCTGTTGTGTGCATTAGTTTCCTATTGGTCTAATGAAGAAGTATGGCTTAATCTCCAGTCATTGGGCTGGGGAAACACTGCCCATTCTAGTGGAGCCATGAAACAAAGGACATAGAATATGAACTTTAAATTGCTTGTGCAGTAGGAGAATTATGCCTTTCTGTAGAAGAATGGTTTATTTAAAGAAGAAATCTCAATGGTTTTTGAAATACAAATTGTGGGTCCTTTTGGTTGCAGGAAGGAACCCTGGTGGGGCCTGGTTAAGGGTCTGGCTGCTCATCATATGTTTGGCAATTTAAATCCACTCAGTGGTTCTGAGGGGAGATGCCTTTTGCCCTACTTCATAAAGATTATGTCTTAGAACATCCTATTTATGTCCATATAAAATCTCCAAACAACACACAGAGTCAGCAGCAACAAGAACTGCTTGGATGGAATAAAGATATCCATGCAATTGAAATTAATCGAATAGTTTTCTTTATGATTTTTTTGTTTGTTTTTAAGAGAACTTGGCATGTCCATTTTATTCTCCTGCAGAATTTACCAGTCATTTCCTGACAGTCACTCTGAGCTTTATTGCTTTGGGTTCACATAATAATTAACTAGCTTGGGTGGAATTCAAAAGTTGACTCTCTAATGATGCATAGAATACCTTGAAATTATTCCAATCATATGAAGTGTTAAAATGTCTTTCTGAAGGTCACAGGTTTATTGTGAATCCCGACCCATCTTGGAACTGACCCACCAGAATTCTGGCAGTACACATCTTCTGCAATCCTTGATCAATACATGGTCTATTGTTTCCCAAAACCCTTTTCTATAAACACCATGAAAAGAAATCCATCTAAAGTTGTAATTCGATTAACCACTGACTACATGATTGAAGAGGTCTGTTCAGAAAGCCAGGCCCTCATGATATGGTACATTTTCTGTAAGAATAGCAATAAATAAATATTTGCCCCAAATTTGGCACTGGGCATGACCTGAGTTCTTCATTGCTTATATCCTTATCTTGCAGTGTTTTCATTTCTACTTATCTGATTTAGGAGAAGTCACATTCAAAAGCTTCCTTCGCAATATCACACTAGGGCCCAATGGTTGTGCCTTTTAGATTTCTTTTTTACTTTAGAATATATTAGGCAAAGTTCATTCATCTATCAATAGAGTAAATGGCTGGATTTTTGAAGGGACTCTCTCATGAGGGTTCAGTGAGGTAGCTGCTTCTATTTAAATTATTTTCAAAGGATATTAATAAGAAAAAGAAAAAGGTAAGCATTCTTTCCATGCCAACCACTCACAAGCTGCGGAATGTTCCCAATCTCCTGCTTTCCATAAGATACCTGTCCTTTCTGCCCTCTTTTAATGAAGAACACAGGTGAAAATCCCAGAGGGAAGATGGCCTTCTTTGTTTCCACTTAATAAACACGGCACCTGTGAAATAAAAGAAAATAAAACATTAAAGCTGTTTTTAATTCTTTCATTGTGGAGGAAGAATAGGAATAAAAACTAAAAGCATAGCTTTCTAGTCTTATTAATTAAAAGTTGTTAAGAGAAAGAAACTAATTGTAGAGATGAAAAGGGCAATTTTGATCATCTGAAAGCATTTCAAACAAAAGAGAACGGTAAGATTTTTGTTTAGTTAGGAAACTTTTAATCTTTTATTGAAAAGTAATTCATGTTTTTAAGAACTAGACCAAGTCAGCAAACTCATTATTACACCAATACCTCATATTGCCCGAAGCATGTTTAAAATGACAGAGATATAAGTGGTGCCTAGCTTTAAATGTCTGCCTATTTAAATAAGGGTAACATAAACCTTTAGGAGACCACTAATCCTCATCTCAAAGTTTAAAAAGAACAATGGAAAAATCCAGTCTTAAAATATATATTAAAAAAATCTTACCCCTATAAAGAAAAAAGTGTCTAATTAAGAGGTAAACCTCATTATCAGAGACTCTCAGAAATGTATTTTGCTGTTAAATACCCTCTTTTCCTTCACAAATGACTTTAAAAGCTGTATATAAAATGTATGAAGTCATCTTCAGAAACAGCTGTATGCTTAGGAAAATTAGAAGCACAGAGTAGCCATAATAGATCAGGGAAGTTTTGTGACAGGAACAAAAGCTGCTCTGCAGGATGTACACACTTGAAAGCAGCAATTTAGAGCTTACAGCCATAGGCTGAGGCTTTTAAGCGGCACTTCCAAGCTAGGTGTGCTGTTAATCCTTTATTAGGCCACAGAAATGCATTGCACTAAAGAAGCAATTTCTCCAGTTAAGCAAACATAATTTTTCCCTCACCAAGTCAGTTAAATAGACACAGTCTTTTACCTATATAAATATGTGGGGCAACCAGCCATCTTTTATTTTTTTTCCAGCCAATCTTTTATTAAGAACTTTTGATACTCTGTCTTCTTATTCTCTCTATAATTACCTGAGACAGATCAACTCAACACAGGAGTATCTAGGAAAAAAAAAGTGTCTGGGGACAAAAAGTAGAGGAAAGATGAAAAATGAGAAGCAAAGAAAATAGATGAAAGAGGAGCTGGAACGGGAGAATGAGGAACATCTATCAAGAGAAGAGACAGGCTGAGGAACAAAGAGAAATAAGGAGGTGGAGTTCTGAGCTAGCTGCCTCTGGAGAAGCCATTGGCAGAGACTGCTTCTCATGGCATTGTGGGACAATAGCTCTCATTGGCCTGAGTACTTCCGCTCCTTATTAAGCACCTACACCCTGGATGACTCCAGTGAATATCCTGGAACCTGATGATGACCCTGGAGCTCATAGAATTCCTTTCAAGTTTACAATATTCACTGTGGATTTGGACTCCTTAAAATGACTTCATTCTGGAACATGTTATTTCTGACTACCCTTCAGCACATCTTGCACCCCCAATCCAACACCGCTGTGCTAAATACTTCCTGGGTCTTCTCTTTGCACTCTTAGAAATTTATACCTTCTTTGTTCAGCTTCTTATTATCTTTCTTTTATTTTTTCTTGTAGAAACCAGCCCATTTTTCAAGCTTCAGTTCAAAATTCTGCCCCCTCCCTCTCTTTCTGGTCAGTTATTGCCTTTGCTGTTTTTTTCCCCAATGATTTTACTGGGGGCTCTTACAGCTCTTATAACATTCAATACCTCATTTGTATCAAGCATATTTGTACACATGTTGCCATATTCATTTCCAAATATTTTTTGTTTGAGTCCTTGGTATAAGCTCCTCTTTCCCTCTCCTTTTTAATAAATCACTTTATTGGGGGCTCATAAAACTCCCATCATGATCAATACAAACATCAATTGTATTCAGGCTACATCTTCACACTTCAAAGCATTCTCCCTCAACTTAGGCCCCCAGTATCAGCTCCCCATATTTCCCTTCCCTCCCCCATGTGGCCTTAATAATTTACAAATTGTTACTACTTTTTTCATATCATACACTGTCTAATGTGTCCCTTCACTCACATTCCTGTTGTCCATACCTCAGAGAGGAGGTCATATGCAGATCCCTGAAATTAGTTCCCTCTTTCTATTCCACCTTTTCTGTTTTTCTGAGAAACATGCTACTTTTGTTTTAGAATATAGTAATTTCTGCCATTGATCAGATTTAGAAGCAAAAATATGGTCTGTCCTACTGGACCACATGTGAAAGTTGGATAATAAAAGAAGAATATAAAAAATGAATTGATTCATTTGAATTTGGGGGGTGAAGAAGAATATTCAAAGTACCATGAACTTTTAGAAGGACAAACAGATCTATCTGTCTTGGAAGACATAAAGCAGAGTGTTCCTAAAAAGCAAGAATGGGGAGACTTCTTGCATACTTTGAACATATTGTTAGTAGAGGCCACTCCCTGGAGAAGGACCTGTCGGATGGGTAGGGGAGCAGTGATGGAGGGGAAGGCCCTGAAAGAAATGAATTGACACTCTGATTTCAACACTGGACTGCAGCAGGGGAACCATGGTGAGGATGATGCAAATCTGAGCAGTAGGCTATTCTACTGTTCAGAAGGGCAGGATGGGTCAAAACAGACTAGATGGCATCTAACAACAAAACTGCAAGAAGTGGACCTCAAACATTTTGGAAAATAAGGATCATGTGCTATTCATTTGCATAGACTTCATGATACCTAGCACAAGGTAGCAAACGGTTTGCATTGCACAGGTTTGCATTGTTTGGCACAGGAAATATGATTCCCTTCTAGAGAGCTACATTTCGTATATTAATGATGGATTTTTCAAATGATGCAGTACATCCAAAATCTATAGGTTATAATCTCCAAAGGAGACTTCTGGAAGGAAGACAATTCAGTTAGTAACCTTATCTAATATTCCACAAGTTCTACCATATTCCCTCCTTTTTCCAATAAACTTGGTCAAAATGACTTGTGATGCATTTTCAACACCAAGACTGCCTTGCAAACAATTTTCTTATCTCTTCAGTGGAACTAATAAGGACCACATGGCTTTGTCAGTGATCATGCTTCCTGAATGACTTATTGGTCACAGTGGTTCCAATTCAAACAGCAGGACGGGTTCCTCTGGGTCCCCTCTTACTGTTTTAATGCGTGGTTCAATTTACTTGTATTATAAAACAAATGAAAAATAAACACAATAAAGAGTTCCCCAATGCCAAAATGGTAAGTCAGAAACAGCAGATTGTAGGTCTGGCTCTTTGTCAATGAGCCTTGAGATTCTTCACATATGGATTTTGGTTCCTTTTCATTTACTTACTCATTCAATTAATATTTCTTGGGTTCACACAAAATGCCATGCACTGGAAGTTTTTTGGAAATATTCTAGCAAAATAGTGAACTTAGTTTGGGATATATAAGGTTAACAGATTGTATGCGACTCTTAGAAAATTAGTGACCTTCGGAGAAGGCTGTGGGCAAATTTTGTCCTCAGTATCCCATTGATCTCCAGTCTTCTCCCTTTTCTCAATCATTATGTATATCAAAGTATTTTTTAGGGCAGGAAATATCTTTCACTTTTTGAGCCTTCTGAGGTGGCTGGTCTTTACCCCGGATTGCATGGTCTCCCCCCACAAAGAGAACCGTGAGAGTGACCTTATTTGATAAAAAGGTTGTTTGCAGATGTTACTAAATTAAGGGATCTATAGATGAGCGGATTCTGTGGAGCCTTAAATCTGAGAGCAAGTATCCTTGTAGAAAGAGGAGAGGAGATGCAGAGGAGATCATATAAATAGGGAGACAGAGATTGAAATGATATCGTCACAGACCAAGAAACGCTTTGCAGTTCCAAGAAGTGGAATGAGACAAGGAAGCAAGTAGCTCCCAGAGCCTTCAGAGAGAGTCTACCTGCTGACTGACACCTGCCCCTTGGAAGTCCGTACTCTGAGACTGTGCAGGTATTGACTTCCAGTAAGTCAAGCCACAAAGTTCGTGCTCATGTGTTTACATAGTCCAACATAACTAATTTAGATTCTTTCCTAGCTACCTTGAAAGAAACAAATAACTAAGCAAATAAACTGCCATAAGTGAATTTCAGTTCACAGCAATTATACCCATGCTTTCCAAGAGAAAATCCTTATGGATTCAGGCAGCCTCATTTTTTTCCCAAGGCGTTACTGAGAGATTTTCCCTACTGATCTTATGGTTGCAAATCTATTCCTAGCCCATAGTTCTAACAGATGCTGTCTAATTTAATCCCTCCTGGATAAAAATACTTCTAAATTTTAGGTGAAGGTCCAAGCTCAGAGAGGTGAGGGATTGTCCAAGTTCTCATTCATTTTAAAGTCCACAGACTTGATTTCAACTTATTTTTCTCTACCCCCAAAGCCATGACCTTTGCAGGACCCTAGACTCGCTCACATTAGGACAAGAATTCACAATGCAATAAGCTTATGTAAAGTGTCCACCAATCCTGTTTTAGGCACTTGACACCAAACACTCAGGCAAAGGGAGGGCTGAGAATTTGTTTGCAGTTCTTAATCCTCTACTTTAGTTATCTGTTTCCTTTAGAAGTGTCTTTTTATTCAAATAAAAATGTTGCCTTCTTTGCTGACTTTCTCACTTTTAGTCATAACTCTTATTCTTCTTCAAGCTCAGAGTAATAATTATATTCTATCATATACAGATAAAAGAGTCTTTACTGCAATATTCAGTTGAGTCCTGCTGCTAACGTGTGATAATCGCACATTTTCTTCAATGTTCAATTAGCTCTTTATTCTTGGAAAGTGAACACTGATATATAACCTTATTTGAAAGTTCAGAGGTCTTTTGGGAAGAGGTGGGTGGTTGTTTGAGCCTTTTAATACATTTTATAGAGAGATTGGGTTGTATTTTCCCTTAGAAATATAAAGTTCTACATTTTTGAAGTGATGAGTAGAAATAATGGTATATACACTTAAGACAAACACTCATATGGGAATTCAGTATAATAGAAACCAACTTATCCCATCTCTCAGACACATTTATTAGGAACACTTAATGAGGGAAAAATGCATTGTATTTAAAATAGTTGATTGTTATTGATCTCTGATCTTGTCTACAAAACATTTTATCTCAGCTGGGAATTGTGTACAATAACTGAAATTGTGTGGTTTTACCTTAATTTATCCAAGATTAAAAGCAATTCTGTTAGCCTGACACATATTGACAATGTCCTTTACTGATTACATCCTGGTGCTTGGATTCTGTTGCTCAATTCTTCTCTGATTCATAAAGTTGCTTACCATAGCACTGGAGATCTTTATTGAAGAAGTAACTTTGGATTAAATTAAATGATGCGAAAGGGAATTTCTAACCGACTTATACTGCTTACAGAGGCATAATTAAGTTGTAGGATAAGACATGTCAGTGACTTCTTCAAAAATCAATGATCAAGGAGAGTAACAAAGCTTGGAGAACACACAGTTACGATCTGAAAGGCACTTTTAAAGACTGAAAGAAAAAGAATTACCCAAGTATGGCATAACTTTTGATTTGTTTTTCCTAGAAGAGCAATGAATTTAATGATAGTTTTTTCCCCCTTTTTCTTAATCCAAGTTTTACTTTGAGCAACAATTTAAATGACTTAAAAGTCTTTTGATTTTGAAAGATCAAGTGGGATCTGGAGGTCATGCAGATCAATCACCTCTGAATTTCTGAGACATCAGACTACTGTTAAAAATAATGAAGATGGTAGTCAGACCTCAAGGGCACAGTGGTCAAGCATAAAGACCATTTGTTTTTGTTTTAAGTGACAAAAAGACTACTATTTTCTCTTATTTGGAGAGTTTTAGAAAAAAATATTTCCATATATATTGCTTATTTGTTTTGTTAACTGTATATTATTAAATATTCTTAATTTTGTTTTTGTATATTGCTATGTCTACATTAGCACTGAGGAAAGTTTATGTATGAAACTGCAAACTCAAATGACAGAGAGCAGAATGGCTGCAGTTAAAGTTCTCCCAAGTTTATACAATGGTTTTCTATGCGAACCTCAGGATACTTTTGGTTTATATAGTCACTGGACATTTTTTCATGTGATTGTCTTCCTGAAATCCAAGAATAGCCAAAACATAATGAAGACTCATAACATTTTCATCTCTTTTTGCTTCAAGTGTTCGATGGAAATTGGTTTCTTCCTTGGCTCACAGATAGGAGAAGAAAATTATTATTGATTAATGAGGGGAAATTATTTATTTTGACACTGGCTTTAAAACCCCTTGAAAAGATATAAGAAGAAAGGGAACCTTTATCTAAGGGAAATGACTCTTGGGAAAATATTTTATTGTTGAGATTGGTTAGAACATGGCAATGAGAAAAACAACCCAGTAATAAGAGTAATCTACAAACTGATACACACATTAGATGAAAAAATGTGGGAAGGTGAATGGGAGCACACACACATATAGTGTGTGCATGTGTGTTTACATTCATGTATACACACACACCATATATACTTATGTATAAGCCAACCCTACTATCAGCCAAGGCAGCTAATTTCACCACAAAAACTGCATAGAAATGTGCTGAAAAGCTTGGCTATACACGAGTAAATATGGTATGTATGTGTGTATGTGTGTGCACATGCATATAACTCTATTGAACAAAATTGAACTGCCCTTTGGGTTCCTAAGACTTTACGGAGCCCTGGAGGCACAGAGGGCTACAAATTGAGCCACAAAGTCAGTGGTTCTTACCCACAAGTCTCTTCCTGGGAGAAATATACGGCTGTCTGGTCCCTATCATTAAAAAGCAAGTTTCAGAGTCTCTTCTGACACCACTTTGCTCTTTTCTTTATTTCTTGCTTTTTAATGACTTTTTGTTCTCTTCATGTATGATGCTCTTGATATCCTCCCACAATTCATCAGACCTATCATTATTGTTCAATGCATCAATATATATTCTTGAGATGACCTCCAAAATCTGGTGGGATACTTGATCATATTTCAACTCTCATAGACTTATTTTAATTTTTTGCAACTTAACTTGAATATACACTTGGAGCAATTTCTTACTCCACAGGCAGTTTCTGGGGTCTTTTTTTTTGCTAATATTGAGCTTCTCCATTATCCTTTCCTACAGGCATAGTTAAATTGATTGCTGTGTATTCACATCTAGTGAAGTCCATATATATAACCACCATTTATGCTGTTGAAAATTGGTATTTGTAATCTATCAAGAAGTTCCTGGTCTAGGAAAAACCTGCCATTCTTTTTCTCCATTCCTTTATATCACCCAGCTCATATTTTACAAATACTCTTCTTTATTCTTGATCGAAATTTCACCTTCCAATAACAAATAATTATTACTACAACTTGATTGCATGCTTAATTAATTTCAAACTCTAGAGGTTGGTAGGATTATTCAATTCCTTCATTATGAGCTTTAATATTTGATGGGGAAATTTAATAATAACTATATTAAATTGATTTCCTTGTATTCATATAAATAGTATCTTATGAAAGACAACATTGTACTTCAGGTAATCAGGGTTGACTGGAGTCCAGTGATACTCATGTGTATGAAAAAGAACTGTGTTTTGGAATCGATCACAACGATCTTCATAGAATGCCCTCCCTGGGGGATGAGCAACAGAAAGGAGGCAAAGGGAGAATTGGTCAGTATAAGACATGGAAAAATAATAATTTGTAAATTATCAAGGGGGGAGGGAGGTTGGAGGAGGGAAGATGAAAAAATGAAGAGCTGATACCAAGGGCTTAAGTAGAAAGAAAATGTTTTGAAAATGATGGCAACAAATGTACAAATGTGCTTGACACAATGGATGCACATATGTATTGTGATAAGAGCTGTATGGGTCCCCAATAAAATGTTTTGAAAAAAAAATCTGGGCTGAGCCCCAGTCGTGTAGTGGTTGTGCGTGGGACTGCGGCCCACTGGGATGGAGGTTCAAATCCAGAACAAGCATGGGCCTTCTACTCCCACCACAGAGGGCAGTGATGCCTACAAAGAAAAAAAAAAACTTGTACACAGGAGAAATTAAATACTGATAAAACATCCCAACTCAGTCCAGATGAAGTCCATATGTTTGATATTGGTCCATATGTCTGATACCAGTCTATAAATTTCTCTTCAGACTCATGCAATACATGTCATGATGCTGACTACAGGAAGCTCATAGGCCAATGGGTAGAAAGTCTTATAGATCCAGTGGTGGTAGGAGCATCTCAGTGCTGGCGTGGGTCTTCACGTGTCTCATCCAGCTCCAGAGCATGTGTCTCCATGTGGCTTGTAAAGAGGAATGTAAAGCAGAGAGTGTGTCCCACCACCAGGAAGAAAAACAGAAGTTCCCAGAATCTTCAGAAGTCCATGCCCATACAGAGCTGTCATTGGCTATGACCTGATTGACAGGCTAGACTCTATCTCTTCACTCAAGCTGATAAATTATGTAACTGCCACAATCATGCACTGTTCTTGTCTACTATCAATGCTACACCATTCCCCCACATAGATGTAGTAAACCATATATGATTGTTGGACTTAAATCGGCCAACATCAATCCAGTTCAACTCATTAATCCCTAGGGTATTTATCTTTTCGGCATGCCATTTCCTTTTTGATGATTTTCAGTTTTTGTAGATAAATAATGTGTATATTCCATATTCCAATTATTCATAGATATCTGAAAGCTGTTTCCTTTTGTGTTCATTGTGTCCCACCAGTAAATGAAAGTCCTGAAAGTTTTCCTCCATTTATAATAGACTCTATTTTGAGAAGGCAATTCTTCCCACAATCCTACTTAAAGTAACTTCTTACCTGAGGTGCTCATTTTCTGGCAATATATCTGATAATGCTTTACATTTATCATACAGTTTTTAGGATATCTAGCAATGTTCGGTTGGTTTTTGTAAGGTTTTCAATGACTGACCTCTCATAAGTGGACAGTCTCTTCCTTTCTGTAGTCTGCTCTTGTTCTAGAGGCTCTGCTGAAATCTGTCCAATTTGGGTGATCCTGTTGATATTTGATACCAGTGGTCTAGCTCCCAGCATCACAGCAACACAGAGGCCACAAAGGGATAGCAATATAACAGATACCTAGTGTTCTTTGTAATTTACTGCTACCACACCAAAAAGCATCAGAAAATGGAGACTTCAAGTAACAGATTTTTTTTTTCACTGTTTAAATGCTGGGATTCTATACTCTGGATGAGCTTCCAGGGAGAGGTCCTTTCTGGTCTATTTCAGCTTCTAGTAGCTTCTAGCTTTCCTTGCATGTATATTTGTCTTTGTGATCTTCCTGTGTGTGTTTGTCTGCTGTTTGTAATCCTCAGAAGTGATGAGGTTTAGGATCCAACCTAAACCTGAGGGGTCTCAAGCAACTAATTAACTATAACATATTAGATTGTGCAAGAAAGTTTATTACTACATGCTATTATGTTAAATTTTAGAAGGTAATCAGTTTGCTTTGGTGTTGCAAATGGTTGCGTGCTTAGTTAATAACTGAAAGTTAAAAGATTCTATCCTTCAAGTGCTCTACAAGAGAGAGCGATCAGGTGAGCTGCTCACATATTTTTGTTGCATTTAGGGATCACTAAGTCTGTTCCAATTTATAGTAACCCTACATACAACAGAACAAAAACAAAAATCAATCAATTAATTGTTTTAAAAAATATAGAGGCACTCTCCCATCAAATTATGTGTTTCATGAGGAAGAGAAACTTTTATTTATCTTTGAATAATTAGTTTTGCACAATTGCACTGATACCTACCATATAGTAAGTCAGTGGTGGAATGAAATAAACATTCTGAGAGAAGGGTAGACATGTGAGAAAGAGAAGCAGAGGAAAGTGAAATATGACTGGAAATGGTAAAGACAAGGTGAAATACCCAAAACTTCTTTAATTGCAAGTTGAGAAAGAAATGGAGATTGAGGATGAATTCACATTTCATGCATCATAAGTACAGCAAATCTGTTTTAGCAAAAAATGCCTTGCAAATTTTTCTCGTAAAAAGGTAGAATTAATTATCTAATACCAAAAATTAGATAGCAAATGCATACCTCACACCTATAATTAAGAAATATAGATGTAAATGTAACTTGTGTATTTGAATAAAATGTGATGGAGGGAGTATTCTTAATTACAATTTGTTAAAGGCATTTCATTTCTGAGAATGTTGCCAGATGAAGTTTGTGATTTTCCTTTGGAAGATTGTTTCTTTTTTTAACTGCTAAAATATCTTAAATTCTTCACAAAATTCAATAAAATTGATATGGACTACAGTATCACTCAAATCTGAAAGAGGATTATCAATAAATAAAAATGTATCAAAGTTGGATCAAACAACAGAAGAGCAGAAGCCTTTTTTTTCTGTTGCCTTAATTAGTATTTTGAGTCTTTATATAATGAATGATTTACAATTAATCAGCATATGATTCAGATTTACTTCTCCAGAAAGAAACATCGTGCTTGGTAAAATAGAGGGACAGTGAAAAGGAGGAAGGCCTTGAAAGAGATGGATTGACACAGTGACTCCAACAGGGGGCTCAAGCATAATACGGTTATTGCTATGGCTCAGAACTAACTTGATGGCACCTAAACAATATGAATCATAAATGAAATAAAAATTTCTAGCTCATACAAAATGTTATCTTTAATGTATTGTGTGCATTTGTCTTGGGTATCAACCTGGCATAAGACTTCTATATTTGTGTCTTGCCCTCTGAAAAATATCTCCTTCTGGATCAGCTAGAGTTTACCATTCTATTTACTAATTTTGATTTTTACTGTAACTTGTGATTAGAGAATTTGCTATTGTTGGGAAGAGGGAACACATGTTTTTGTCAGGTGACTTAATTTTCTTTTTTTGGTCAGGTGACTTAAATTTAGCTTCAAATCATAGCAACCATATATACAACAGAAAGAAACACTGTCCCACTTTGTGTCATCCTCAAGTTATTACTATATTGAACCTGGTGTTACAGTCATCATCACCTGACCTTGACATTCCTGTTATTGAGAGTGCTTCTCTTTTCCTCTGATGCTCTACTATGTGTGATAGCCATCTCCAGGGACTGGTCTCTCTTCATAACATGTCCAAACTAAATGAGACAAAGTCTCACTACTCTAGCATCTAAGAAGCATCCCGATTGTATTTCTTCCAAGACAAATTCATTCGTTCTTCCAGCAGTCCATGATTATTCAATATTTATCACCAATTCCATAGTTCTAATCCACTAATTTATCTCTATTCATTGTCCACATTTCACATACTCCTGAGATAATCCAAAATATTTCAGTTTGGGTCAAGTACACCTTAATCCTCAGAATGACCAATTTGCTTTTCATAACACAAAACATGACCATTGTAGCAGATTTACTTAATGTGGTAAATTATTTGATTTCTTGACTGCTGTGTCCAGAAGTCTTTCGGATCCAAGTAAAATGAAATCCTTAACAGCTTCCATTTCAATCTTTTCTCCATTAACAATGATGCTCTGAATTGTTCCAGATGTGAGATAGTTTGTTTCTTAAAATTGAAATGTCGGGCTGATGTAAGGGGTTGAGTATGGGACTGCGGCCTGTGGGCTTGGCGGTTCAAATCCAGCGGCGGCTCTCAGGAGCAGCACTGGGTAGCACCCACGACCACGAGAGGCAGAGAAATGTAATCTTTGCTGAAGGCTGTGGTCTTTGATCTTCATTCATAGTGTCACAAATCCTTTTCAAATTCAGAAAGCAAGATGGTGTCATCTGCACATTGTAGACCACTCCCCAGATACTTTACTCAGAATACACTTTGAATAAGAATAGTGAAAGGATATAACCTTGATCTTTCCTGATTTTAAACCACACCTTGTACCAGTTGATTTGCTTGTTTGTTTTTGTTTGCAATTATTGCTTCTTGCTATCTGATCCAATTCTACATGAGCACAATTAAGTGTTTTGGAATTCCTTTTCTTTAGGTAAACATTTTTTCTAGTCTCTGCTTTCAGTCAAAATTGATCTGACATCAACAAGGGTATCACTCATTTCTTATCCTCTTCTCAATATGGCTTGAATTTCTGGCAAGTTTCTGTCAATGCACATCATTTTTCAAATACCTTCAGCAAAACTTTGCTTATGCATAACATTGATGGTATAATTCAATAATTTTTACTATTACTATTACATCATGTTTGCTTTGAATTGGGCAAAACATAGATATTTGTATGGTCAGGTAGTTGTCTCCAAACTCCTTGGCATCGATCAGTGTGAACCTTCGACACTGTGATGGTTTGCTGAAATATTTCTATTTATGGAGTCTCATTTTTCAAAAATGTTGTTGATACAATTTGGAAATCTTTCTTCAGTGCCACTGACTCTCCATCATGTGGTATGCTTGAAATGGTTGAACAGTGACCAATCCTTTCTGGCACACTTTGTGTTTCTTCTCTGCCTCTTGCATTATCTGATATTTTGCACAATTGGTTACTCATTATTGTCTTTTCTACCTTGAATTCACTTCAGTTGACATATCTATCCAAGATAACTTCAGTTTTACTGTTCCTCCCTTTTCAGCCACTCAGATCAATGTTTAGATCCAGGAGTGAAGAAAGATGGGTGATTTTTTAAGAGCCTTCAGTTGCTTTATAAAAAGACGTTTTATCTAATTTTGACTTTACTTTTTCTCTTTAAAGAAAAACATCTGCATAGATGCACAGCCCATCTCATCAAATCAAATCAAATCAACTAAAATGTGTCCTGTTAATTACCATGATAAATGGTAATTATCTCTTCCCCCTCTCCAGTCCCATCCCTCTTCCCTGATTGCATAATTTGCTGTCCTTCCCCTGTTCCTGGTCCTGCTCCTATGTCTGGCTTCCTCATAGTCTTCAAAATCTTATCTTTTTTTGTGAATATCATTTTTCTTTTTCTTTTTTATCTATAGAATAATGGTGCCATTAAATGTTTGTCTTTATAAAGTTGATTAACTCTTCTAAGCATAATACCCTCTAGTTTTGTCCATATCTTATGGTGTTTAAGAGGCATAATAATGTATTGTATGAATGTGTAAGAGTTTGTTTATCTAGTTCATTATAATCATATTTTGATTCTTCTCATCTTTTTGCTTTTATGGAAGTTGCTGAAATCAACATAGATGTGCACACCTGATTGTGTTGTATTCTTTATTTTTGAGGGTATATAACTAATATTGTAGGATGACATTGTAGGATGACAAGGTAACTGTATTTACATTTCTTTAAAGAAGCTTCATTTTGATTTACATAGTGGCTATACACTTCTACAGTCCACCAGAAATGTATGCATGTTCCAATCTCTACAGTCTCAATGAGAGATGATAGCTCTTTGTAGTTTTAATTTATATTTCTCTTATTACTCATTCTTGATTGTCTTCATATGGCTGTTGGCCACTTGGATAACATCTTAACACATTATCTGTTCATGTAACGTATCCATATTTTTCTTTTTAAGGGGTCATGGTTTTCTATAGATTTTTGAAATTAACCCTTTGTCTGATGTTTCATTACTAACATTTTCCAATATAATTTTCCAATATGTGGCATCTCTTTTAACTCTCTTGTTGAAGTCTTTTGGTGTGCATATTAGAAGGTCTCAGTTGTTTTTATTTTTGTGTGTTTTCTAAAGTGTGGATATGTTCAGTAGTGTATTTATGCCTTGAATTAGGGTTCTTGTTGGGCCCTATTTTTAATGGTATTTTTGGTTCTGGAATTTATATTGATATTTTGATTCATCCTGAATCCATTTTTATACATGGTATGAGGTATGTTTCATTCTTTTGTAGATGAAGATCCAATTTTTCCAGCACCATTTATTGAAGAGCTTCTCTCCTCCTTTACTAATGTGTTTGGATCCATGATCAAATTCAGGTGTCTGTAGGTATGTGATTGTTTTTCTGGGTTTTCAATTCTAATCCATTTGTCTTGTCTATTATTGTACCAGTGCTAAGGTGTTTTGAGTACTTTTGCTATGTAATAGGTTTTAAAGTCTGTGAGTGAAAGTCCTCCTACTTTGTTTGTATTCTTTAACAGTATTTCATTTATCCTGGGTGTCTTTCCTTTCCATTTAAAGTTGGTTCTTGGTTTTTTCTTTTATTTGAAGAATTGTGCTGGGATTTGGATTGGAATTACATTAATTTTATAAAGTATTCTTGGTAATGTTGACATGTTTACTATGTTTATTTTACCTATCCAGGAGCATGTAGCTTGTGTCATTTTGTATTTTGTAAGGGTATTTTGTAATTTCTTTGAATAAGTATTTTATTTCTCAGATAAAATTTATTCCTAAATATTTTTATATGTATTGTTTGTGAATTGTATTTTTCTTTTAAAATATTTTTTGGTGTCATCTTATGTATTATACAAGAGTCCAGTTGATTTCTTGATGTTGATCTTATAGTCTGCTATACTGTCAAACTTTTCAATTTTTTAATTTAATATTTGGAGTTTCCTATATATAGGATTGTGTCTTCAAATAAAGACAGGCTTGCTGCTTCTGTACTTACAAGGATGCCTCTCTCATACATTTTTGATATCTTATAGCTCTAAGACTTACAGCAGTATATCAAAATGAGAGTGGGGATAAAGGGCAGAGAAATTATGTTATATACATGTTAGAACCTATAGACTATTTCTTAAAAGTTAAAACAAATGGTAGACTCACACAATGTTGTTGCAAGGGATAGACTTGTTTACTATATTACCATATCTGTTCTAAAGATCCAGTTTAGAAGCAAGAAAAATGCAGACTTGGCAGTCTCTATGTTTGGAGATTAATCCTGCTTTTCTTAAGGATTTATTTCTCAGCCATTGTTTCACATACTCTTAAGAAAACTGCTGTTAGATTCAGGGAGCTTAATATGCACTTTACAATGATGGGGCAAACTATCATTGAAATATGCCGTACTAGTGGCAAGTAGACCAGAGGAAATAAGCCTGGCAGAATTTGACCATAGCATGGAAGTAATTTCTCAGAGCTTAAGATAATTATTTGATAATCATGTTGAGATTACAGTTATAAGGCTTGGTAAGGAGGTTATGATTACTGTGAAACAATGTAAGGCTGTCCCTCTGTAGCATATAGAAAAAGCACAAACCATCATCCAAAAGACATGAGGTCAGCTTCAGAATCAGTCTGTGTTTTACAGGCGGTATTGTCTGCAATCAGCTTCAAGATCAGTTGGTGTTGTTGTGATGCAGTCATTGTGATGGCTTTTTTTTCAAGCTTAAAATAATACTCAGGCAATGGCTATGTCCACAGGAAGGTGAGTTTAACCTTCAGGATGAATCAAGTAGACTAGGCCCCAGGGCAGAACTCCCATTTCCACTGGGAAAGTAGGGGAGTAATGAGGGAAACAGAGAGTGTAACGCATATCAAAAAGGGGCAACATACAGCTCTGTGAAAATCAGTATTACCCCAGATGTCAGACTTAGTACATGTGGAAATCAGAGAACTCCTCTTGACATGTCGAGGGTATTATAGGGAATTTGTTGCTATCTGTCATCAGAGTTATGACGCATAGCAACCTTATGCACAACAGAATGAAACACTGTCAGGTCCTGTGCCATCTGTGCAAGGACTCATGACTATGATTTAGAAACTAAAATACTCACTTTATAAACATGAGAAATATTGGGCTAATTTCATATTCATTTCTGCTATTAAAATACCTCTCTACTTGATGAAGCCTAGGATAGAAAACTGGGAAACTCTCACCCGATGTGCCTATATAGTCAAGGAAAATGCAGGGTTTGCCCTTCAGTCATTTACAGAGAGAAATATACTTAAAGTAAATCAAATGTAATCTTTTGTTTTTAAATGATTTTTGTGTAGAAAGACTTTAATGGTTCCTGAATTCTTTTCTTCCTTGCTGAATTCTAGTTAATGCACCACTCCAGACCTATTGAGGTTTTTACAGCCACTTTTATTATTTTGAATACTTGTTTTTGTTGTTGCTAAGTGTCATCAAATCAGTTTCATCTCATAACAACCTCAGAATGAAACACTGCTTGGGCCTGGACCACCTCCCAATTGTTATCTTTGTTTGTTGTTACAGCCACTGTGTCAGTCCACCTCCTGGTCATCTTCCTCTTCTTCATTGACCTTCTACCTTGCAATGCATGATACCCCCCTCCAGGTATGATCTCTTCTGATAACATGTTCAAAATAGGTATTCGAGATGAAGTCTCACTATCCTGAAAATATTACGAACTGGGTTGGGCACAGCTTAGCCATTATAGTGACGTCTTTGCTTTTCAACACTCTAAAGAATTCTGTGTAGCAGATTATTCCAAGGAATTACACTGTTTTTGCCCTGCTTCCATGACCATTGATTGTGGATCCACACAAGATGAAGTCCTTGACAGCTTCAATCATTTTTTCATATATCCCAATTTTGGTTCACTTGTCACAATTTTTTTTTTGTTACACTGAGTTGCAAACGACACTGAATGCTATAATCTGTGAATATGAAAGTTTTTTTATTCATTATCTTTCTTTTTAAGGGCTAAAATACACTTATCTCCAGACTATGTTTTAATCAACATAAATCTTCTCTAAAGCCTCATTGAATGTCATAGGACATGACCTTTAATAATGTTTCATATTAAAACATACAAGAAACTTGTGAATTCTCTTTATATTTGGTAATTTTTCATTATATAGAACATAAACCTCATATGTGCATGGTTATGATGTGGGAGCAGAATAGATTGCCTATATAAAATTGATGGGAGAACAACTCTGTAGGAACAATGGTATTTCAGACACCAAACTTCTTTCGTGTAGAGGTCAAGAAGTTCTCCTTTTTACAAGTATATTGGGTATAATGCCTAAGGAACTCAAAAGGATGGTTAATAGTTATTTTGAGCATGTACCATGGCCCTTTGGGTGGCAATACTTCTATTCCTTGCATATTATTTCCTATAAATACCCAGCACAATTTTCAATTTAAAAAAATGTTGATAAGGTAGTATTTCCATCACTAAAAGTAAATTGATTAGTTTTTTCTGTCTATAAAATTATTTTGAAATTAAATGTTCTGTTTTTCTGTTACTTGAAGACAGAAAAGTACATATACTTTCAGAAAGAATTCTATTCACACCCTAGTTCTTCTTTTGAGTAACAGAGGAAACAAATGTATGTGATGTCATAGGGAACTTCTTGCTCTATGAGTTCAATGGGCAAATGTTGTAGGGTTCAGAGAAATAGCTTCTTAAATGTCAGGCTCTTTAGTTTTCAAAGATTTGGGGAAGAGAACTCCAGGTGTCTTATATATTAGGGTAGCTATTGGACTTGTGCTAAAACAAACAAGCCAACAAACAAACAAAACCCCATGGTTTTCACTGATTGATTATGACTCAAGAGAATTCCATGTGTCACAGAGGAGAACATCTCCAGAGGGTTTTCTTCACTGTAACTTTATGGATTCAGTTGGCCCGGTCTCTTTTCAACACAGCTGCTTGGAGGGTTCAAATTGCCCCCCTTAAAGTTAGCTGCGGATCACAAACTGCTTATGCCACTTATGCTCTTACCAAACTTAGGAAACTCATTGTCGCTAGACTCGTGGTAACCCTGTAGAAGAGACTAGAACTCCTCTGTAGTGCTGGCAACATTGTAATCTTCACGGAAGCAGATTGCCACATTGTCTCGTGAGGAGTGGCTGGTGGGTGTGAATTATTGATGAGCCCATGTCCTCAGGGCTCATCAAAGAATATAGTATGTTAGTAAAAGCAGCCAACATGACTTCTGATTAAATAATAAAATATTAGAAAATACTTATGATATTAAAAATGGATTACCATGTGTGTACACTCTCTCCATTCGTAGGATACAATGTGAAAGTTGGATGATAAAATAAGTGTTGAATGACTTGACTTATAAGACAAGTTAAAGGTAGTTCTAATGTTAGAAATTGAATTCTCATGGAAAGTATGAGCAATCAATCTAGTTTAAATAGAATATGACAGGGTACCTGTGTTAGTCTGGGTTGACTAGAGAAACAAATTTATAAACACACATATGGATATAAGGGAAAGGTGTACATACAAGAGGAATGGATCATTGAGAAAGCATCCTAACCTAGTCCAGTCCAAGGTCATAAGTCCAATATCAGTCCATATGTCTGATACCAGTCTATAAAGTCTCTTTCTGACTCATGAAGCACATGTAATGACACCAGGGCAATCACAGTTCAGTGGGTGCAGAGCCTTGTGTATTCAGCAGCAGTAGCAGGATCCTTGCACTGGCAGGGGTCTTCCCATGGATCCTCATTTCCAGGGCTCAGGGTCCCTCAGCAGTATCCAGTGGTGGTAGAGGCATCTCAGTGCTGGTAGGGGTGTCTCTGTGGCTTTTCTGAGTTTGGAGGTCTGGTTTCATCAGGGTGAGCCTATGTGGCTTCTTCTCTGGTTCCTCCATTTCCTAGCATGCTGCCATCTTGTCTTGTCAGTGGAGTGTCTCCAAGCAACTGAGTTGTCTCTCAACTCCAATAGGGAAATACCATGAGACTTCACAGAATTCTCACAGAGTTCTCAGAGAAAGTCATGCCCACATAGAGGCCTCACTGGCTATCTCCAGATTGACAGGCTAGACACACCTCTACACTCCCAATCATGAAACTGACACTAAAGTACATGACTGCCACACTAACCCCCCACCCAAAAAAAAAAAGTTCTTCTGGGCAGAACTTTTGTAGTATGCATATTTCCAGCTAGGAAAGCATCAAGCAACTCACTGAAAGTTAGTGCCACCTCATTTTTTGTGATGGCTGCTTTAAGCCTAGGCAACTGTGAAACTTTGTTTCCTGCTCAGGTAAAATGCAGCAGAAATTGTTGTGATGTTGAACATAGATTACAAGGACAGTGATATGGGAAAAAACTCAAGTGTGTGAGTGGCTTTTCACTACAAAAAGGTGAAATGTCAATTGATGAGAAGCCTCATCTGGCCATCCATCAACTTCCCGAACAGATGAAAACTTTGACAAAGGTTTCTGAGCTCTGTTCAGAAAAATTTAAAGGAAGATTTTGAGAGGATACGGGTCACTGCTAAATTTGTGCCTTAGATTCTAACTGACCAGGAAAAAGATCGTTAAATGGGAACATGTTGTAATTTGAAAGAAGAGCTCCAAAGTGATATAGACTTCTCCCCAAGTCATAACTGCTGATGAGACATGCTGCTATTCTTAAGACCCTGAGAGAAAACACCATTCGATCCAGTGGGAGACATCATTGTCAACTTGTCCCCAAACAGATCAAGTGAAATCAAAGATCAAGATGATCTCCTTCTTCTCCTTCTTCTTCTTCTTCTTCTTCTTCTTTTTCTTCTTCTTCTTCTTCTTTTTTGATGTGATAGTACATTTGGAATTCATTCCACCAGGTCAGATGGTTATTCAAACTTTTTACTTAGAGCTTCTGAAAAGATGTTCTAATAGGATGTGACAAAAACAAACAAACCCAATTTGTGGCAGACAGGGGACTGATTTTGATACCACGACAATGTATTTGCTCACGTAGCCATCTCAGTGCACGAGTTTTTGGCAAAAAACAGCATGTCTCTCTTGCCTCACCCACCTGGATCATCTGACCTCTTTCTGTATGATTTCTTTCCATTTCTGCAAAAGAAGAGTAACATGAAAGGGCAGAGATCTGATGATATGCAAGAGTTGATGAGAAAATGAAGGAGGTGCAGTGAGTCATGCAAAGAGATGTTTGAAAAATGTTTCCCAGAATGGAATTGCAGATTGACAAATGTATTAAGCATAATACAGAGTACTTTGAAGGTGACAAGGTTATTTTGTAAAAAAAAAATAAATAAATACATAGCTCTGAAAAAAATGCATATTTTCGGGGGTTACCCCCTCATATTAAGGTCAAGCATAAAAAGAGCACCCATAAAACTGTGTTGTGACCAAGGTAAGACATGTATGGTTCCTTTTATTAGAAATATATCATCTGTGTTTTTAAATATATTACAAAACCTAGAGAGAATATGCAGGAGAATTAATGTGCTTAATATAGGAAACTCTAAAAAGGTTTTAAAGATGTAAATGATAATTCTATTTTCCTATATTTCTACTTTATCAGCAAGCTAAGTGATATTTATTATGAAACTTTCAAATAATAGATATTTGAAAAGCTAAAGGCCTACTCTCACAATTGTCTACCAATTTAAAGTAAAAAAAAAGCAAACTATGTAAATTTTTTATTTACATTCAACTAGGTTCTCCACTTGGGGTATAACAGTTAAAAATTCTCTTTATGGAGAACTGCTTATTGCTTTTTTGTTTGTTTATATTGGGTTTTATCTCAGATTGTTCAATCATTGGGGGGGTAACCCTCTTGAATTTGTGTTATATGTTTTTTGGTATATGAAACCCAGGAATGACGAACCCATAGGGACAGCAAATAGAATAAAGGTTTTCGGAGGTGTGGTTTGGGGGGGGGCCAGGGGAAAAAAGGTAAAAGGGATCCAATGCCAAGGAGTTCAGGAAGGAAAGAATGTTTGGAAATTGTGGTAGCAATTGTACAATACTACTTGATGTGATTGAACTATAAATGAAATGATATCAATTTAAATGATATGATTCCAATTTGAAACAAAATGAAGAAAGAAGAGATGCTTATTGTTGAGTTTCAGGCATCAATCACATTGGATGTTATTGCAATCCCAAGACAGTTAATAGGCAGAAGGTAGGATAGGAAAGGGAAGTGTGTATGTACTAAGACACTCACTAGGTGTCTCCAGATTCTATCCCATTTACTTTTCACAGAAGTCATCCTCAATGGGATCTTATTCTCAATTTTAAAAATAAAGACCTTGGTTGAGAGATCCAAAGTTCATACTCAAGGGTCATAGCATTGCACATTAAAGGGAAAGGACAAGAAATGGAGTTTTGGTCACACTTTCTGTGAAACTCAGGATTTTTCCAGGTGACAGTTTTAACTCAGATCATATTAACCCTAACCATACAAACATGAACAGACGTTTAAGCTCTTTGACACAATTTCCATAGCAATAAACTCATACATTCAATGGTCATGGAGATAGCACCGGATCAGACAATGTTTTCTCATGCTAGATAGTTTGTCATAATTCAGCACTAACTTGACCTTAAATAATAAAACATCATTTATATTTAACTCTTTTGTCATCACTTTCTATTCAACTCTTAATTCTTTTGATACATGCTAAAAAACCTAACTGAATTGTTTCCGAGCTTAGATAAACTGCGTTGCCTTTTTGGGT